>JAVIWB010001772.1:0-25053 GCA_031893035.1 Dermolepida albohirtum | reverse complement strand
TCAAATTCAACTATTCTTATTGTGTTGTCCGAGGAACGATGCTTTATTTTAATCTATAAACAAGTTCGTCCACCCATACTCTGTCGAACACCTTTTCCATGTCCATTAATGAAAATGTCATATGCTTTCTTCCGTTAAAAGCGCTAGTTGTTTCTGTTGCTATTCTTGCTGTCTGGTGGTTTATACTGTGCACCGATCTAAAGCCAAATAATCCATTTGGAATTATTCTATTGGGCACTGTCCTCTTGAATGCTCGTTTATTAATTTTTCAGTTATTTTCGAAAGCGTGCACAGAAGAGATATGGGTCTGCAGGAGGCTGGCTCGGTATGATTTTTGCCAGATTTAAATACAGGAAGGAAAATTGATTTTTTCCACACAAAAGAAAAGTGCTGAAGGCGAAGAATGCCGTTTACTATCTGTGTGATATATATGACCGGTTTTCTGGGGATATTTTTGAGTAGAAGGTTTTGTGTATTGTCTGGTCCAGGGGCTTTCATCGAAGCTGTATTTTTGATAATCGAGTGTATTCGTAATGGTTTCACAAAAATATGTTGAGAATGAAGGAGATTTACAAGGTTTTTTCTGTAGTTTGATCTGATTTAGGTGTTTTGTGGTAGATCTTGAATGCATTAGATAAGGTGTCCGCAACTTCTTTATCTGTGGCTGTAGATTTTTAGTAAGGCGTCATAATGATCCATCTTGTGATTGTAGATTTTTAGTTTTCTTTTCCAAGTCCCTATTCGATTTTTTTCCATTCTTTTTTTAATAACTTGCGTGAGTGCCGTTGATTCAATATAATATCTCACATCCCTGGTTCTTTGATATTGCTTTCTCAAGTCGTTAGTGTTTTTAGTGGTGTTTAAAATGTCCATTGGTAACATGTCTTGATTGTACGCATCAATTCCCTTAGTACGTATGGTTCTTTTGGCACATGTGCAGTAAAGCCTAAACCACTCGATCACAGAGAACTGTAATATTCGAACTTTAAACGCTATAAACAGAATATGGAAACAGTTGTTAAATGGAGCATGCAGTAGGTTTTAATTGCATATAATTATGAGCTTTTACCGTGTGAAACTAAAAATTTTAATTTTAATGGTTTTTATATCGTATTTTGTTATAGGAATAAAAAAAAATTACTGCGTCTGATGAGATTTGAACCCACAACCTTGTTTTTATCAAAATGATTTTAAATCTTACCTGAAATTACATACATACGATGTAAAAAAAAGCAGTAAAATTTAAATTTTTCATTATAAAGGCTTTCCAATAGGGACTTGACAACTTTTAATTCAATTTGTGAACGCACCCTTTCACTAATCTTCGAACTGTCACTACCAATTTATTCAGTAAACTTAACATTTTTATCGTGGTAAAGTACATGAACGAACAACGTCTGCAAAAGCGTTAACTCCGACTTTCGGTCGTAATTCTCGCCCTAGTAGACAGGCAGTAACAAGTTTAGTGCAAAAATTTATGTTTACATATTCGTTGTGTGATGTTGCCGTGCAAGTGAGACAACGGGTTGGTCGAAGTGTCGAAAATATCGCTGCCGTTGAAACGTCCGTAGCAAATGATCCAAATCAGTCAATTCTACGGCGTTCTCAAGAGTTGGGTATCGCCCAGACCACTTTAGGGCGAATTTTGCGTAAGGATCTTGGTTTACACCCATACAAAATCAAGCTGACTCAAGAATTGAAGCCGATGGACCATTTGAAGCGACGTACGTTCTTCGATTGGGCTCTGGAAAAGTTACGCCAAGATGATCAATTTCATCGCAAAATCATTTTCAGTGACGAAGCTCATTTTTAGCTCAATGGGTTCGTCAATAAGCAAAATATGCGTTATTGGTAGGGTGAAAATCCACATGTGCTTCATGAAACACCACTTCATCCACAAAAATAACTGTTTGGTGCGGTTTGCATGCCGGCGGCGTCATAGGGCCATATTTTTTCGTCGACGATAATGATCGTCACGTTACTGTGAATGGCAATCGTTATCGCGCCATGATTACCGATTATTTTTGGCCAGAATTGGAAGATATGGACTTGGACAACATGTGGTTTCAGTAGGACGGTGCTACAAGCCACACAGCACACGTTACAATCGATTTATAGAAGAGTAAGTTTGATGAGCGTGTTATCTCAAGAAATGAACCAGTCGATTGGTCGACTCGTTAGTGCGATTTAATACCTCTAGACTTTTTTCTTTGGGGCTACGTCAAGTCATTGGTCTATGCCAACAAGCCGACAACGTTGGAAGAGCTCAGAGCCAACATTGAACGCGAAATAGCAGCCTTTTCGGCCGAATTGTGTGGCCGAGTCATCGAAAATTGGGTCCAACGATCCGACCGCTGCAAACGTGCCCGCGGTGGCCATATGAACGAAGTCGAGTTCTATTCATAAATGTTTTGATTGTACTTCAACCAGATAATAAAGTTTTTGAAATATCTCAAATGGTCTGCATTTTATTTTGAAAAAAAGTTGTCAAGTCCTTATTGGAAAACCCTTTATTACTTACATAAGACACGGAAATAACTTTTAACACCGAATGTAAGGGTAAATGGCGTTTGACTGTTTATCAGAAAAATAACACTCTATCTAATGACCATTTTGAAAAACTTGAGAAGTTGATTAAGCACTACAGGTTAATATAACCTCTTTCCACAATAATTTTCATATTCTGTATACGTATTTCGACAACTAAATTGTCATCATCGACGGATAATCACAGTGTCGCATCTGTCAAAGTTAAAAAAACGTTTCTTTTGTTCATTTGTTTTTTGGCATTAAAATAACACAAACGCAGCAAAATTCAATAACATTTACGTAATTATTTATTTTCATTAATAACGTTGTGAAATAGTTTTTACGTTATTTTCAGAGGATCTTTTTTATATCGGGACGTGTTCCTTCAGTTCCTTTAGGCCTTTTAATTTATATCTTTGTGTCTGTAGCCACGGGCGCGCGTATTTCGTTTAATTTAATTAATGAACTTTATCTCCTTTATGTCATAAATCCTTTGCACATTTGATGTCGATATTTTCATATTTTCGATGTTCCATTAAAATTCTGGTTCGCCCCTTTTTCTGTTATCTGTCGAATCGGTCGAATTTGCTTTCGCGATGATTATGAATAGCATTGAAATATGCATTAGCGTAAACAATGGATACTTCAAACTAAGAATTAATTTAAATCATTTTGATTTTTAAGCAACGACAGAAAAAAACGATCTTTTGTAATATTTTATATTAAAAAAAAATGGATATACGAGAGTAGCCGTTTATATTTCGGGAACAGCAAACAAAACAAAATGTTTTATTACCGAAAATAGTTTTATTGCTTTTCAAAATATTCACCTTGAAAATCAATGCACTTTTGCATTCGTTTAAACTAATCAGAAAAGTATTGCGCCACTGTGAAGGTGGTATCACCAAAATATGAGGTTTGAATGCCTCAACTGCCCCGTTCTGCCTAGAAAACCGTTGACCACGAGGTTTGTTCTTTACGCCTGGAAACAAAAAGAAATCACAGGGTGCTAAATCAGGGCTGGACGGCGGATGGCTCATTAATTCAATATTTTGCCTGGTAAAATATTCAATTGTTTGAACCGACTTGTGAGAGCTCGCATTGTCATGGTGGAGAATGACCTATCGTTTTCAGTTTGTTTTCCTTATTTCTTCAAAGACTTTTGGCAAACAAATAGTTGTGTACTATTCGGAATTGACCGTTCTACGTCTCTCTGAAGGCACGGTTGCAACGTGATCGGTTTTTCCGAAAAAACAGGCGACCATTTGTTTTGATATGCTTCGAGCGTGAACAACTTTTGTTGGTTTTGGCTCATCTTGGAATATCCACACAGTCGACTGCTGTTTAGTATCGGGCTTATACGTATAGATTCAAGATTCGTCAGCTGTGACAACTTTATGAATATTCATTGAAGCACCGCCACTGTAGGTTTGCGCATTTTTTGGCACCAATCGACGCGAGTCTTTTTTGAGCGGTTGTCAAATTATGCGGTACCCGACGTGAACATAGCTTCTTAGCGGCTAAATGTTCATGCAGGATCTTCTGCAGGCTGGTGTTACTAATACCTAGAGATGCCTTGATCTCACGGTGTGTCACATGACGGTCTTGCATTATCAATTTATACACTGCATTAATGCTTTCCGACACAAGAACATTTGTGGGACGACCTTCACGAAATTCATCGTCCAAAGAAGGCCGTCCAAGTTTGAATTCACTATACCAACGATATACTGCAGTTTTCGATGGTGCTTCATCACCATATAAAGAATTCAGCTCGTCGATGCATTCTTGTTGATATAATCCACGCCGAAAGTTATGAAAAATAATTGGACGAAAATGTTCGCGAGTTAATTCCATAAAATTTTCAAGTTACTGTCAACAATAGAAATAGTGAC
The DNA here is from genome assembly GCA_031893035.1 of Dermolepida albohirtum. NCBI lineage: Eukaryota > Metazoa > Arthropoda > Insecta > Coleoptera > Scarabaeidae > Dermolepida > Dermolepida albohirtum. The sequence goes on along the minus strand of JAVIWB010001772.1, from coordinate 20,629 downwards.
CGGATAATAAAACTGTCAACGTAAATATAATGTCAAAAATGACAAACTTCACGGTGCAATCATCAGATCGGAGGCAACACTAACAGTATTGTCAGTTCCCGAAATATAAACGGCTATTCTCGCGCAATGGGTACTTCAAACTAAGATTTAATTTAAAAGAATTTCAGTTTTTAAGCAATGACAGAAAAAATGATCTTTTGTATATTTTCTTTGTAATATTTTGATTATAAGAAAGTGCAAGTTCCATATATAATAAAGTTTACACAATTGTAGCATTTACAATTAAAATCAACAGGAATTTGTTTTCACAGTTTGCATTTCATAAAGATACAATTCTCGTTTGCTGTCTACGTGAAAATCTGAAATTCAAACATATGAAACTAAAGACAATACGGCGCGCTACAATCAAGACAATAGCTTCGAGAAATTTTTATCAAATAACCAAGGGCTTAATTTAAATTTATAGCCAGTTCCGTTTATCCAACTCAATTTACATGAGTCAACGCCGTTTTGTTCCACAACTAAACAAGAATAAATTTTGTCGGGTTGCTAGTCAGATTGCGAGACTTGGAGAATAATTGTGAGTTATTATTTCCGTGGCGGAGATTCTCTGTATTTGTTGAGCGGTAATAAAAACAGGTTCACCAGGAGAAATGTATTCAATCTGCCTTAAATGAATACGTATATTTGCATTGAAACTTCTCATAATACCTCCGTGATATTGTTTGGGTAATGTAGTAAATTTATTTTCTCGAAAATTGTACTAGAGAACTGAACATATTGTGCTGTACTACTGTAAATTATGATTGGATGATAGGTTCTTAAATAATACTTTCTCGTTTGAGGTACGTATCCTTCCAGACAATGATTGCTTTCAAAGTAGGAAGCAAAAGTAGCTAATAATCGAAAAATGGCAAAAAAACCTCTTCCCTCGACAATGTTCGTAATCTGTATACGTATTTCGACTACTAAGTTGTCATCATCAGCAGATAATTAATTACAGTGTCGCACCTGGATTGGCAGTAATGCTTACACAGAAAAAATTCTGCGCATTCATCCCGTCGAGAACAAAACTCACAATGGTTTTGGCGCAATGAAAATTCCTCGCGATCATCAATAATCCGATTCATACACGCTCAATGGATAGTAGTGAGACGTTAGACGCCAGTTATTTTTAAAAATATACAAGGTCTGTCGCGGAAAAAACCGATGTTTTTTAAAATACTAGTTTTTAGTGACGCTATCTATTAAAAAAAAATAAGCGTCGGTAAGGTAGATCTTTCACCAATGTTATGTCAAAATATCATGACAGCATCACTAGAAGCAGAGAAATTGTGCATAAAGTAACAGTGTGTCTCTGGCATTGGTCGAAAAATGAATTTTGAACAAATAACAAATATCAAATTCTGTTTTAAACTCGACAAATCGTTTACTGAAACGTTTAATTCGATGAAACAAGTATATGGTGATGTGTGTTTATCATGTATAAGTGTGTATGAGTGGTATAAACGATTTAAAGGCGGTCATATGGACATAAATGACGAACATACTGGTGCAAGAAATCTATAGTTACGGAAAGTAACATCGACTTGTGCGTGAATTTATCAGAAATGAGCCGAAATCCTCATTGCGATACGTGGGAATGGAATTAAATATTTCCAAAAGTTCAATTAATCGTATTTTGATACAGCATTTGAGATTGAGAAAGATTTGTGAAAGTTTTGTACCATACAAGCTCTGAATTCAACATTGTATTGTACATGATAATGCACCTCATCACTGATTTACTACAAATGGTATTTTAACCATCAACCATTCACCCTATTCACTGCATTTGGCCCCCTGTGATTTCTATCTATTCTCCAAACTACGACTACATTTGCCAATAAAAGGAAAGCGTTATGCTGACGTCGAAGCCATTAAATAGACGTCGACAACGATCTTGGAGAACATTTGTAAAGATAAACTTAATAATTCATTCGACATGTTAATTGACCGTGCTCAACATTGTATTGAAGTCGAATGCGACTACTTTGAATAAAATAAATGAATTTTATCAAAATAGTAAGCTTTTGTTTGTATTTTTAAAAAATTTCGTTTTCTCTGCGACAGACTGTATATAAAAAATTGCGAAACACCTACTCTTTTACGATACACTATCAATCTCAATGAACTGGAGTATACAATTGTAGTATCTGGTATGTTTCCAACAGCGTTCCACTCGGCCGACGTCCATTGCACTGTAAAAATGTTCTTGTATATAGAAAATCGTCTCATATCTAGTGGTGTAACATCTGCGTATCTAAAAGGAATTTGTTACTTTTCCTTCTTTTTGTATGATTTGATACAAGTAAAGCCTTCACCAACTTGAAAAACTAAAAACTTTGAACGTCTGTAAGTGGAAATTTGGTTAAATTATTAAATTGTTTGATTTCTTCCAAGCACGACACGTAACATTGTGCTTGGAAAAAATCATACAATTTAATGATTTTTCCAAACTTCTCCTTGGAGTCGTGCAAAGTTTTTAAGTTATTGTTAATTTACTTTGTATTAATTGATATTTATATTCTTTTAGGTTTATCGCCGACTATGAACAATTTACAAGAATTACTACTTATTTAAGATTTGCAATAGTTATCTCAAATAATATTACGTCGACATAAAGAAATATGTTCTTACAACATTTGTTAAAAGTCTAGTTGTAAGTGTCTTTTATTATATTATCACTTATACTTATTCAACCTACCGTGCTTTCATATTAAAATGCTACAAACACCGTATCATATTATATTCGGGTCTAGATACCGAATGCCGATCAGAATGTAAAGTGGTGGGGCGCGAGTCAGTCGAATCACAACAACGACTGACTACAGATTACAGATTAAGTAGTTGTTCGTGGTACTTGGCGGGAGGTCTATCACTGACTGTCCAAATTTTTTACGTCCAAAAATTAATAAATTATAATTACTTCTAACTGTACAATTAGGTATTTTTACAATAAGTTCCGCATTGAACTAAAAGACGTTTTCTAATAAAACGTTTAAAAATAAAAAAAACTCTTAAAGAAGCTAAAAAATAAAATAACTTCTCGGAACTTAGAAAATACTCTTTAAACAGAAAATAAATATAACTTGCCAAAACTTATAAAATACTTTTTAAATACAGAAAATAAATTCAATTAATTAAATTCTCAAATGTCCCTCCTGCTTGCGCTAAACAGTACCCCAATCTATTATAAAATTCATTTCTAACATTGGCCAGTACAAAAGGGATAATAATTTGGAATTGGTGTTCGATATTAATCCGTAATTCTTCCAAATTATTAGCCTTTTCATCTTGATGCCCATATAACTTTGATTTTATGTAACCCCATAAAAAAAGTCATTAGGGGCTAAGTCTGGTGATCTTGGTGGCTAGCGAATTGTACCACTATTAGATATAACTCTTTTGGGGAATATATTATTTAAATATTCATTCACAATTCAAGTTCCATGGGCCGGACAACCATCATGCTGGAACCATACGTTCTCTAAATTAGGATTAATAGTTCTCAAAGCAGGGACAATGTCGTTTCGAAGAAGATTCAAATATATTTCCGCATTTAAATTTTCTTCGATAAAGAATGGACCAATAATGATATTCCCATAAATACCAGCCCAAACATTCAATTTTTCAGGATACTGTGTCCCCGTATTCAATTGTCGATACTCGTTTTCAATAGACCAATATCGAAGATTCGACGGATTGTGTTTACCGTGCAACGGAAACGTGAATTCATCGGTATACACGATAGTCTCAATGAAGTGTTCATTCGCATTTACACGTTCTATTACAGTTTCACAAAATTCCATTCTGCGGTGTTGATCAGCATGAAAAATTTCCCGATGAGTTTGGTATTTATAGGATGTGTATTTATTTTTCTTTAATATCGTATGAACTTTACCCACGCTAATACCTATCTCTTCTGATATTTTAGATATAGTAATATTGGAATTTTCTTCGACCATTGCGCACACCATGACTTCGTGCGTTTCTTTATCGTTATTTATTCTCTGTATTTTATGACATTTACATCCCAAAATGCAACCTTCTGATATAAACTTTTTAACTACTAATGATATTGTTGTTAATGCTGGAAAGGGACGATCTACACACTTTTCAGAGAAAAGGCGCTGGATACGCCATAAAGAATTACCTTTCAAAGTCCATGTTATCATTTGAATTTTTTATTCCAATGTATACATTATCAAAGTAATAATATTAAAAAAATATTTAAATTTAAAGGTCTTACCGTAACACACTCTCCCAAATGCAAACCACGAATGACCGTTAATACGATATCGATACGCCTCCAGTCAAATTAGTGGTGGGGCTGCAGCTAGTACGATCAGTAGTCAGTTATAGTCGTGATTCAAATGACTCGCGCCCCACCACTTTACATTCTGATCGGTATTCGGCAGCTAGACCAGAATATAATGTGGTACAGTTTTCGTAGCGAGGTAAAATGAATGCACGGTATATAAAACCCAGGTTTATTCGAAAATTCATTTTATATATAGAGTGTTCTTAAATTTCGAGACTTATAATTTAGAACGCTTTCTTTGTCAGTTATAGAAATAATTTTTCTCATAATATGTCACGTTCTTATGAAAATAACATATATATGGTATATACGAGGGAGCGTTTTTATATTCGCGGAATGGGGGACAATGGGTGGAAATAAAAAAACCAAATTATTTTTCTTTTTCAATATATTCACCTGCAAGACGGATACATTTTTCACATCTTTCAATTAATTTATTTATACCCTCATAAAAAAATGATTTCTCTTTATCTGCAAAATACGCCGAAACTGCCTCCTTGACTTCATCATCGGCAGTAAATTTTTTACCCCGCAGCTCTTTTTTCATTTTCGGAAACAGGTAATAATCACTCGGGGCCAGGTCTGGGCTGTAGGGTGGGTGATTCACAATTTCGAAGCCCACCTTATGCAGGGCAGCTAACGCAACGCGGCTCTTGTGGACGGGCGCGTTGTCGTGCAAAAGCAGAACACCTTTTGTCAATTTTCCCCGTCTTTTCTCTTTAATGGCTTCTTTTAGTCGCTCTAATATTGAAGCGTAATATTCTCCGGTTATAGAAACACCTTTATCTTTATAATCAATCAACAATATTCCTTCCGAGTCCCAAAATACCGTTGCCATGTGTTTCCCAGCTGATTGTGACACTTTAAATTTCTTGGGAGGTGCTGTGCCCTTTTTATGCCACTGCATGGAGTCTTGTTTGGACTCAGGTTCATAATGATGAACCCAAGTTTCGTCTCCAGTAACAATTCCACTCAATACACCACCCTTGTCTTCATTACAGAGGTCCAAAAATGCACGCGAACACTCTACGCGCTGATGTTTTTGCGGCGCCGTGAGCATTCTCGGCACCCATCTTGCGCTGACCTTAGACATGCCGAGATGATCGTGTAGGATTTTAAAAATTGTTGTATCGGATACTCCAACCATTTCTGCGAGTTGTTTCTTCTTTAGTCGAGCATCTTCGAGTACAATTTGTTCAACTTTTTGGATAAGTGGTCACCTCAATGCTCCTGCCCGGCCTCGGGTCGTCTTCAAGGGATTCCCTTCCTTGTTTAAATAAACTATGCTACTTATACACCATGGTTTTTCCTGGACAAGAGTCGCCGTAAACCAATGACATCTCATTCATTATGGTCGCGACTGATTTTCCTTGCCTGGTAAGGAACTTTATAACGGCACGATATTCGATTTTTTCCATATTTCACTTTTCACTCCTGATTATGTTACTTGGTTGACGATAGCTCAAAGGATAACTGTCTAATAACAATGAAACTTCGTATTTATACTAATCATGAGTCGCTGCACAGGCCACGCCCCCAATGCGCCTACTCACCCCTCTACAACCCGCTCATTCCGCGAATATAAAAACGCTCCCTCGTACATAAAAGCATTTATAATCATATCCAAGGATAGATTGTGTGCCTGAATCGCTTACGTGTGTACAATGTGTACTCGACCATTCGTACTGTATTATCTCGATTTAAATTTAGTCCAACAGCTTCCGGTCTAATCCAAAGGGAACTAAATTTCGGCCTCGGGGCGAAGTAATCCACGTAACGGTACATCTTTCAAGCGATATTGGTTCGGCATTAAATTGCACCAATGTCGAAATCTGTCCAGCGTTAAATGAACAGGAAACGCTTTAAATTAAACTGCTTCCGTCTCAAAGGAAATTAGAAAGAACAAAATAAATTGGCCTCGAAATTTAAACTTCTCGTTTCGAGATTCGAACTTTTATTCCTCGATACTTGTTTGTGTGTTTAAGGGGAAATATATTGCCCGCTCGATTACACATTATTTGAATTAAGTAGAAATGGAATTGGTGAATTTCGCATGTGGAACATTGCAAATCAGTATGTAATTGATGGAGTTAGGCATTTGTTTTATGTCCCAAAAGTCGTTAATCTGATTTAATTGGTGAATTCGGTTAGCTGAATATAAGTTGATTAAATGTAACTTGTTTACTACTGTACTTGTTAGATATGACTACATATTTCGACAACTAAGTTGTCATCATCAGTAATAAAGAAAATAATACTTGGGATACTAGCACACACTTTACACAAATAATGCGTATTACTATAGCACGACGAGCTGCTAGAAATTTCCACTAATGTTCAAATGAGCATTACTGCTAGGCTTATTATTTGCCGTAGCGGCAAGTCAAGATCCTATATGAAGTACGTATGTGCCCATGTGCCTACATACGTAGACAAATCTGAACTGTAGGAGCGAATATTTCCGTCAATTGTCGATCGTCTCGAGCAACGCGTATGCATATCACTTTGCTATTAGTTAGCATCTCTATTTGGATTGACGATGTTATTTAGTTGAATTTGATGGAGCCTGTGGTTGATTGACTTGATCAATAAGGTTGATATATAACCCCTTTCCACATTAACTTTTGTAAATTCTGTATACGCATTTCGACAACCAAGTTGTCATCATCAGCAGATAATTTCAAAGTGTCGCACCTGGTAAAACACGGCGAAAAACAACTGTACGAAAATCAAACTCCGTACGCGATCCACACCGCTCAAAAACCAAGATGTACACGCTGTGTTTTACCAGGTGCGACACTTTGAAATTATCTGCTGATGATGACAACTTAGTTGTCGATATATGTATACAGCATACGAAAATTAATGTGGAAAGGGGTTATATATCAACCTTATTGATCACGATGTTATTTGTTTTATGTTTTTATATAAATATATGATTAAGTATGTCGAGCGTGCGGAAGAAAAATGATTCTATGATTCTACAATTCAGTGCTGACGAAACTGCAACTACATATTAAGAAAAATCAGATCATATTTCAGGATATTCCGCTGAAGCAGGTTTAAAACTGTTTACGATTATAAAGGATTATTTGGCGCAAGAGAAAAATTGCAATAGACTGTGTTGTCGTTAGTGGTGTGTATTCGCAATTGGTGTTTTAAATTTGCACTTACTCAAACTACGGTATGAACACCCTGTTTAAGGTAAATTTTGGTGGTTGAATTAATCTAAAAAGGTAAATAAAACCCCTTCCCACATCGATGATCTTGATCTGTCTAAATCTTTCGACAATCATGTTGTCATTATCAGCAGTTAATTAATCATAGCGTCGAACATAGGGCCGCTGTAATACGCGCACTAAATATCGCTACACGGTGCACTGACTTTTAAGTGTAATAATATACTAAAGTATACCGCCGCTTCCACTTATGGACCTTTTTTTAACTGATTTGCCAAAAATAGAATCATCGAAGTAAAGCTTGTGGGGTGTTCTATTTATGTTGCAAATATAATTTCTCAAAACAGCAATGGAAAATAATAATAGTAATGATGATGTAGAACCAAACATTTTCAAAAAAATTAAAATATCTCTCAAATTATTAAGTTTAGGTATAGGAAAAATCTAAGTCAAACAGTCCTAGAATATCTTGTATAATTGAAATATGCAGTAAAAAGTACATTATTTCGTTTAAAATGAACGAATTGGTAGCAACTTTTGGTTCAACTGGACCTGTAATTATCATGAAAATATAGTTTTTGAATATAACTTTAAACTTATGCTTAATCTAAAATTTTTCAGAATGAAAAACAAAACAGTACCCAAGTGAATTCTTTTTGGACTATTGGTGACAGTTTTTTAATTGTATTTTTCTTATACAAATATGGTTTTATATTTGACAATCCTGCACGTTTGCAATATTTTTATTTATATACTCTGTTTTCATTTATGACGCATCCATGACGAACGTGATTAATAAAAATATTATTATTAATCACCTTGTATGTAATGCATTTAAAAAAAAATCGCATTACAGTGCAGCGTTATACAGTGTGTATCAGCCAAATGGAATAAATTCGATAATAATTAAATGTAAGGGTGTTCGAAAAAACACTCGAACACGTCGATTGGGATTTTTAGTTGCGTATTTTTTTAAATAAAAAGTTTATATACAGGGTGTGTCATGTAAAAGTGGTCAATACCAACTTTCTTATTTTAAATCCAATACCCTATCAAATATTGTATTAAATTTTTGGATTCTTTAGAAAATTCCAGACATACATATTTCATGTACAATGTCCTATACCTATCTTCGACTGTTTCGGAAATATTAAATGTTTTCAGATTAATAATTTTGTTTACAATTAAAATAAGATTTTCACATAATAGTTTGTTTACCGAACTATTAAGTGAAAATCTTTAATTGTACTTGTACTTCGTTTTAAAATACCTTGCCTTAGCAAAGTGTTGTCAGTGTCATAGTGTTGTCAGTGTCATAACTGTTTGAATTTCGTTAACTACATTTCAGCAAAATGGTTCATTTAACAGAAATGCACAAAATAACAATTCTGCAGATGATTGGTTATGGAGATAACACGCGGACACAAATGGAAGTTGCTCACTTATTTCATGAGAAATTTCCAAATTTCCCGCCTATATCCCAAGGAACAATTAGTAAAATAGAAAAGCAGTTTCGCGAGTTTGGACATGTAAGGCAAATAAAAAAAGCAGCTGCGAATGCAGTAAGTAATGATATCAAACTGGATATTGTGCTTGAGTTTGAAGAAAACCCGCATACTTCTAGTAGACAAGCAGCGTCAATGTTCGATGTTTGGCATTCATCGATTACTTGCACATTAAAAGAAAATAAAATGCATCCCTATAAAATTATACCAACTCAGGAGCTCATGGAAGACGACTTTGATAGGAGAACGTATTTTTGTGAACAAATGATAACAATGTTAGATAACAATGTGATCCAATTAGAACATATTTTATTTTCGATTAAGCGTAGCTTTACGCTTCACGGTCATGCTAATCGTCAAAATTGCCGCTATTGGTCCAGGGAAAATCCTCACTGGATGAGGGAAGAACATACGCAATACCCTGAGAAGGTTAATGTTTGGGCAGGAATTGTTGGAGATCATATCGTAGGTCCTTTTTTCATTGATGGAAATTTGAATGGCGACAATTATTTAGCATTGCTTCAAAATAATCTCGTGCCAGCTTTGACAAACTTATATCCTGATCTAGCAAATCCACAAATTTCAGCAAATACGATGTGGTTCCAGCAAGATGAAGCACCACCCCATTACCAAATCAATGTCCGGCAGTACCTCAACCAAATATTCCCGAATCGGTGGATAGGTAGGCGAGGATCGATGGAATGGCCAGCACGATCCCGTGATCTAACGCCATTAGACTTCTTCTTATGAGGATATGTCAAGAGTATAGCATACAAAACTAAACCCCTCGACTTAGCTGACTTAAGAAGACGAATAGTTGCAATTAGATCGGTCACACCTGAGATGTTAAGCAACGCTAGAAAAAATTTTTATTTAAGATTAGGATGTTGTCAAGACGTTTTCGGCGAACACTTTGAACATCTCCACAGTGACATTAATGTTTTTCTTGTTATTTTTAACATTATCAAAAATTTTTCAAATTAATCTGAAAACATTTAATATTTCCGAAACAGTCAAAGATAGGTATAGGACATTGTACAGGAAATATGTCTGGAATTTTCTAAAGAATCCAACAATTTCATATTTAACAGGGTGTTGCATTTAAAATAAGAAAGTTGGCATTGACCACTTTTACATGACACACCCTGCATATAAACTTTTTATTCAAAAAAATACGCAACTAAAAATCCCAATCAAAGTGTCCGAGCGTTTTTTCGAACATCCTTCCATTTAATTATTATCGAATTTATTCCATTTGGGTGATACACATTGTATGTAACGTAAGTAAAGACGACGTACCTTTTTGTCTTGGTGTAGTTAAGATGCTTATATAAAAAAGTATCAATTCGCAATTAATGACATTTTTGTTTTTGTAAATTGAAATGTTATTATGGCCGCCTTTTATTTAATATTTATACGCATAATAAAATAATTAATTGTAGTAATGCGTATATTAATTGATAACAAATTGCATTGACCACAGAGATAGGAGTAGATAATCTAGAAAAACGAAGGAAGCATTTTTTAAATCATAAATACAACTATGTCAGAAATGACCGATTTTATCAATTTATCAGGTTGTTACAAATGTAATGTTCGTTTTTTCCTTCAGTCTGAACTGAATCGCACCTGTGTGAAGACGTGTATGTTTTTGGTGAAAATTATTATTGTATTTGTAGAAAAGGGTATTTATTTTGAAGTATGTACCTGTTCCATTTCTTGGAAAGATTAGGCGAGACAAGGACAGGTGCCTTGTCTCGCCTATGGAAATGCTGTCGGCAAAAGATATTCGGGCAATTTACCTCTTTCAATTTAAAAAGGGATTAAATGCAGCTGCAGCAACGCGAGAAATTAATCAGACGTTCGGTGAAACCACGTGTAATGAACGCACATTACGGCGATGGTTAAAAAAATTAAGCGAAGGAAATTTTGATTTGGAAAATGTGCCTCGCGCGTAGCACCGTTAATGACGACGAGCTGCGTGTAGAAGTTGAAAGTAATCCGTCGACAACAGTGCGTAGCCTTGCAGAAACATTTCAAGTGTCCATTGCCAAAATTAGTCGTCACCTTTCTTCGATTGGCAAAGTGAAGAAACTCGATCGATGGGTGCTGCACCAATTAACGGAAGCTAATAAGCTCCGTCGATTAGAGGTGGCTACCTCTTTGGCTAATCGACAGAAAGTTGAACCGTTTCTTCATCGAGTGGTAACGTGTGACGAAAAGTGGATACTTTATGATAATCGGACACGGTCAGGACAATGGTTAGATCGAGGTGAAGCACCAAAACAGCATGCACCAGCATCACTTCACGCGCCAAAGATTATGGTGACTGTATGGTGGACCAGTAAGTGTATTATTCACTATTAATTTTTGCAACCTGGTGAAACCATCACGGCAGCGTCCTATTGTGCCGAACTGGAAACTATGCATGGAAAATTGAGCCGCTTGCAGCCCTCACTAGTCAATAGTCATGGACCCATACTTCTTCATGATAATGCAAGACCTCATGTTGCACGACAGACAATCCAAAAACTTTCGGAATTTGGTTACGAAATTCTCCCTCACACACACTTATTCACCTGACCTATCGCCAACTGATTTTCATTTTTTCCGAAAGTTTAGACAATCACTTAAAAAATAGGGACTTCCCTGACCGGGAGTCTGTAAGAGCAGTGTTTGAGCAATATGTGAGCCGTCAAAACCTAGAATTCTTTTCAAAGGGAATTTTTCAGCTTCCAGGCCGTTGGCAACAAACTACTGATGTAAATGGAGACTATTTTGCAGAATAAATATTTATATTTTTTTAAATTTAGACTTTTTTTTTATTCCTTACAAAATCGGATATTTCATATGTAACAACCTGATATAATATAAAGTAGAAAAGAAAATAATAAATATTAATAAAACAAATAGTTACTTCTTATACAATTTGAAGAAATACGTACTTAACCCATAGATTCAATTAAATAATTGTTAATTTTTAAAGAAATTTACAAAAGTCGAGACTGGACAAATGTCAATAGCAAACATTGTATACTCAGTTACGAATTCCAATCTCCCAAATATATTCATTCACTCCTAATGTCTGACGTGACGAATAAATGGGGCCGATTTACTTTAACGTTCTGTAAATTCTGAAAACAACACAGCTTAATATCCCTCAAAAGACGACAAGTCAAGCCGCGAAGATTAATAGACTGAAGAGGTTTCCCCGGAGGTGTAGAACAGAGGTGAAAGTAAGGGTTAGCCGGACATATTTCTGCATAAATATGGCCCGTTAACGTGCCCGTTTCGAAAACGAACTTCGCCCGTTGAAAAGGCGGAGACGTACCTGAAATATGGTTTCGTTTCAACGCGCCAAACGAGAAGATGTGGTCTCATCGGTGGCTGTTGAAAAGTATTACAGTCCAAATTCGTTTTTCAAAATGAATAATTTATTTGGGAATGGATACAGATCATGAGGCGGTCCGTGTTTCAAACCCTTTTAAGTGAAATTCGATTTGTAATTTTCTGCGTAAGGGCTTGAATAATGAATTTGTAAAAGTTAAAGAAATGACGGGAAACAAAAATGGTAGTTTCATGTTGATTTTTGCAACCGTACAAAGTGCGCACCGTTGTTAATTTCTTTGTTAGCGGAGCTTTGAGTTTTATTAAATTTGGTGGAATTTTTCGAATACTTTGATGGTTGATTGAAGACGTTGAAGTCTCACTGCATGCAATGTTTGCATTACTTGAGCCTTCGTGTCCTTTAAGAAAGTATAAAATATTGGGTTGGCAACTAAGTACTTTCGGTTTTTACTGATAGAGAGCGTTACTTTATTTTTTGTATAACGTATGTTAGTGCTGTACTTTACCGTTTGTCGCGTGATACTAGTCACATTGACGTAACTTCAGAAGCAAGTAGTGCGTGATTTTTATTAAAGCTATTAGTTGTGGGTTAATTTTAAATGGAGTGCAGAAACGAACATTTTCGACATATTTTACTATTTTATTTCCGTAAAGGAAAGAAAGCTGCTGCGGCTCACAAAAAGATATGTGAAGTTTATGGTGCTAATTGCTTAACAGAGCGCACGTGTCAGAATTGGTATAAAAAATTCCGTTCTGGAGATATTTCCCTCAAAGGTAAGCAACTTTCTGGTCGGCCTACTGAAGTTGATGATGACCAAATCAAAGTCATAATTGAAGAGGATCGTCATATAACTGTTCGAGAGGTTGCGGAGAGGCTACATGTATCGCACACAACAATTGAAAAACATTTAATATGTCTTGGTCTAGTTAAGAAGCTTGATATTTGGGTACCTCACGAATTGAAAGAAATTCATTTAACACAAAGAATCAACTTTTGCGATATGCACCTCAGACGAAATGAAACCGACCCTTTCTTAAAAAGAATCATCACTGGTGATGAAAAATGGGTCCTGTACAGTAACATAGTTCGAAAACGATCATGGAGCAAACACGATAAACCAGCTCAAACCACATCGAAAGCTGAATTGCACCCAAGCAAGATCATGAAGTCAGTTTGGTGGGATTACAAAGGTGTTGTGTTTTTTGAGCTGCTTCCAAGGAATCAAACCATCAATTGTGATGTTTACTGTAAACAATTAATAAAACTGGATGACGCAATCAAAGAAAAACGGCCAGAATTGTCAAATCGGAAAAGTGTAGCTTTCCACCAAGATAATGCAAGGCCTCGCACATCTTTGGCAACTCGTGGGAAACTTGGCTGGGAAGTGATGCCACATCCCCCATATAGCTCTGATCTAGCACCATCTGATTACCATCTATTTCGAAGTTTACAGAATTCTTTGAATGGTAAAACTTTCACAAATGACGATGACCTTCACTCGCACCTGCTTCAGTTTTTGCTGATAAGGACCAGAAATTTTATGAGCGCGGAATTATGCAGCTGAAAGAAAGATGGCAAAAGGTCATTGAGTAAAATGGAAAATATATAATTTATTAAAAACTATTCTTTGTTTAAAAAAAAGTGTTTTATTTTATACTACAAAACCGAAAGTACTTAGTTGCTAACCCAATAGTAAGTTCTCTGTATAACGGACAGTAGCGGTGTATATAAAACTGTCCAGTGTTCAGAGATGTCCATTGGTGGGGGAAAGAAAGAGTATAAATAATTTTTAATTAATTTATTCTTACAACATACTTAAAACTAACTTATTTAAAAAATCCGAAATTTTAGTTTGTTTTAGATTTTCAATTCTTCTTTTTACAATTTGTGTTCCCCTTGAGTAATGTCGCCAGACAAGAATAATAAGTTCTGATTACCCTTTAGCTTTTCATAAGCTTCGTTACTGTTTTTAGTTTCACCACAAATAGTTCGAAGCGATATGTTGTGTCGCTGAGAAAACTTGTCAAACCACCCAATTGAAGCTTTCAATTCATATTTTAGCTCCTGTGCACCTTCCAGAGATTTTTCCCTTATTATTGTATCGGACAATGGAATGTTCTTCGCGCACACTTTGCAAAGCCACTCATACATTATTTGGTCTAGTGCAGCTCCTTCTGTTTTCGCAAATTTCTTCTTTTGCTGTGAATTTCCATTGACAGCAAACCGTCTATTAATATCAACTTTGCTTTTCAAAATATCTCCCGCTTGACTTTTACCGATACAGAAATCTTTCCGCAAACAGTCTCACACTAAGGTGGAGGTCGCAACATTATCCAATGTTGTATATTGATCAATAAATTAAATATAAGTTACACACATTTAAATGGAAGTGTTTGTAAACTGTTAAAACATTTACCATAAGTGAAATTAATAGTGTCAAAATAAAGGTGAAAAAACCGAAACAATGCAAAAAAAGCTCCTACATCATATCGCAAACTTTTTATAATTTTTTTCTTATATTACGTGTTCGTTACTGTTACTAATTTCCCAATCATGGTTCATATTCAGTGACGAGTCACGACTCGAAACGGTCACAGAATCTATCAAATTTTATTGTACTTTAAACACTATTAATAGTACTAACACAAAGGTTTGAGTTTTGAATTTCGTTTGAATTAAAAAAATATTTAAGCACCTCACTATATACAGTTACGGCTGTACATTTAATGCACATTTTCCGATATTCATTTATTGCATTATTATTTTAAAGAAACACCCAAAACTTTCTAAAATTTTCGTTTGACGTTATGCTCGTGTTGGTTTTCAGTTTCTTGCACATCCAGATTTATTGTTTATTCGAAATATAAACAAGAATTCTTGTTTCCAGTGTTATAATTCTTGGATATAACTGCTAGCGTCGACATATCGTAACAATCGTAAAACATTTGTATATTTTAAAAGCGCATTTTGAGAGTGTAATGTACATATTCCTCGGAGACTTGAGAAAACAGCGATATATCGACTAAAATTGTAGAAACATGATAATATTGTATATGAAAGAACTTTAAGTTACATTTCTCACAGCTTTACTGTTCCCATTCCGGTATTTCTTTTTAATACGTGTCTGTTTTGCATTTCAACCTGTCGTCCTTTCTGCGCCGGCATATGGTGAAACATCGCCAACGTAGATATTGTATATATAACAAGGAACAACACAGAATCCTAAACGACAGTTTTTAACGTCGACATCAAACGTTTAGTGCACTTATGTGTAAAATGGCGGTACGTAGCGGAATCTTTCTGACAACATGTCGGTATCGTGAGCTCCTATGGGACCCAGAATAGCCTTCGGGATAGTACATTTCTCTTCGTTTTACTTTGCGGTTTGTATGTTTCACTTAGTCTAGCAGGACCGTATCTAACGGACGTTATGTTTCTGTATATTCATGAAATATTCATGTATACAGATTGTATGAAGTTATACTGCATAAAGGGCTTTACGTAATGCAAAATGTAGGGTTCGTAGAGAGAATACGTAGGTCTCTTGAAGAAATATAATTTATTCTGCAAAATATAAAATAATGAAATATATACGTCTAGTATATACACACATATATATATATATATATATATATATATATATAAAATAAATATATAAACCATTCTTGAGAAGGAATGTCTTTAAATCACTCTTGAATTTCGAAAATGATTTTTCAATACATGATAATGGTAGCGTATTTAGATGTAGATATTTGTGTTGGGCAGCTTTAGTAACTAGCCTGTGATTGGGAAGTAGAATATATATATATATATATTATATCACAGGCTAGTTACTAAAGCTGCCCAACACAAATATCTACATCTAATTACGCTACCATTATCATGTATTGAAAAATCATTTTCGAAATTCAAGAGTGATTTAAAGACATTCCTTCTCAAGAATGGTTTCTACACGTTAACGGAGTCCCTGAAAAGGATAAAGTCAATGAATCATCACCCATTTGGTAAATTTATTGTATAACAATCTAGTAAATTAACACTAATGAACTATTTGTTTTTAACTTAATTTGCTAAGGTTCTTACAATCGTCATTGCGTAGTGTTGCTTCTGGTGTATCAAGGTGCACTTGTCAACCCTGAATACCTATAATATTTTGAATTACCAGGGTCCCTCTCAGATAGGTCTTCTCTCCGTATCCCTAAATGGACGCTATATATGTACATACATACATACATCGTGGCTTTAAAAATAAAAATTTGTAAAGCGAAAAAAATTTATATGCAATCGTCTTCAGCCTGAAGTTAAGCTCGTTCTTGAACTGTAGGAGTGGGAACAACTGTTGGCTATGTTCACCGTGTGGTGTTTCCAGGTCATTCTTTTGTGGTAACACCAAGGTATATCTTCTCTTCCCGCGGGATGGTCACGTTATTTAGCCGCAGCTCTGGGACCTACACGTAACACTGGGACTCGCTGATACAGATGGCAAAACTTGAAGAGAAATCGAATGAGATTGAAGAGATGATTTTTATACGTTTTTCTTGTTATGAAACCTTAACATCTAGTACATTGTTGATTTTCTAAAAATCGTCTTACATAAAAATAAAAAAATACATTGTTTTATTTGGGAAAAAAAGTTTTGGACACCTCTGATTAAACCAGAACCAAAAGATCATTTTAAATATTAAAGGGTTATGTAATATATATATATATATATATATATATATATAATTAATAAGGTTGAACGATCTGGGTAACCAGCGATAGGAACCGTTGGAGAGATGAACGTATGGAGATATTGATTGCTGGAATCATGCCAATTATGCGAAAATGGTTCAAAATTAACA
Organism: Dermolepida albohirtum; assembly: GCA_031893035.1. Taxonomy (NCBI): domain Eukaryota; kingdom Metazoa; phylum Arthropoda; class Insecta; order Coleoptera; family Scarabaeidae; genus Dermolepida; species Dermolepida albohirtum. Next base: position 3,389 of record JAVIWB010001772.1, on the reverse strand, counting down.
TTATTGAAGTTTTTCGTTTAGGTTTGACGAAGTAATATAATATTCTTCATTTTTCGTATAGGTGAAGCTTTGTGCTACTTGTAAAGTCGCAGAAGCAATAATTTTTATAACATTCTACTCCAGTAGCAATCTTAATTTACACGCGAAAGTAAATGGGGCATATTAAGAGTATAAAAATAATTTTTTTTAGGATCAATTACATAAAAAATAGTAAAACAAACAGTGCAAAATTATAAAAGCGTATGGACGTTTTTCACAAAAACATAATGAATTTCGACCAAAATTAATTTATAAAGAAGAGAGACATCAATTTCATCAGCCAAAATATATTAATGCTAATGCAAATTTAATATTGAATGGAAGGTAAACACAAACCAAACTTTACTTTAAGCAGAGTAAACGAATTGATAAATTAATTTTGAGCTGACATTGTTTGAGTTTATATTGCGTGATTGGTGTCGTAATATAGACTGTCCTCATACATTTAACGCATTGTGAAATTGTTTGAAGAGGCGCGAAAACATAATTAAAACAGAAATTTGTAACCAGTTTACCAAACAGATACTTAATGTCCCTGCCTGGGTATAAGTGTGTTGCAAAGTTTCTAAATTACCTCGAATTAATTTGTAATATTGGAAAAACTAGTTTTAAACTAATCGTGAAAGTTTATTGGGTATTTTACAGTTTCCAAACAATGTAAAGATACTAAATCTTTTAATTAGTACGTCTAAGGAGAAAAGGAAATCTATCTAATTGGATATTGTCGATATACAATTTTAAATAGTAATAAATATAGGCCATTTAAAACACTGATTGCAGTCATATATACAGTCATTATTAAATTCTCTTGTTATGTAGTTAATATGTAAACAAATAAATTATATACCAGGCGTATCGAAAAAGCATTACCGGTTTTTTCGTAAAAACAACTACATAATTTTCAAGAAAGTGGAAAAATTTATTTGTTCAAAGTATTGGTCATTTGATTCTACACACCTTGCCCATCTTTCAGGCAATTTATGGAGCTATCCCAAAAACACTGTTTGTCCTTTGAGCAAAACCATTCATTGAGCCATTTTATAACTTCTTTAAAATTAGCAAAGGGCTGCTCTGCAAGCGCGTGCCTCATTGATGCAAAAAGGTGATAATCAGACGGCGGGGCAAGGTCTGGAGAGTACGGCGGGTGCGATATTATGTCCCATCCAAGTGCTTTCGATACTTCCTTGATCGGTTTTGATGTATGAGACGGCGCGTTATCGTGTCGTAAAATCACTTTACCGTATCTTCGGGCCAATTCTGGATGATTTTCTATCAATGCATGGTTCATATTGATAATTCATTGTTGGTAGCGATCTGTATTAACTGTTTCACCAGGTCTCAACTGTTCGTAATACACCACGCTACTCTGATCCGACCAAACACAGAGCAGTGTTTTGTGACCAAAACGATTCGGCCTTGGAATCGATGGGCCAACTCTCCAGGTGATAATCGTGACTTTTTAGGCTTCGGATTTCCGAAATAAATCCATTTTTCATCACCCGTCACTATTCGATGCAGAAATGACTTCCAATCATACCTTTGAATCAGCATTTCACAGACGATTTTTCGATTTTCAATTTGCTTGTCGTTCAATTGATGAGGCACCCATTTTCCCATCTTCTGGATTTTTGCCATTGCTTGTAATCGGTCGCCAATCGTTTCTTGGGCCACGTTTAACGCTTCTGTCAATTGTTTTTGAGTTTGGGTTAGGTTTTCATTCAACAACTCTTGCAGTTTTGCATCTTCGAACTTTTTCGGTCTACCAGAACGTTCTTGAACTCTCGAATTGTCGAAATTACGCCTCACAGTTTTTTATGGTTGAGCATGCTCACCATAAGTTTCTACCAGCAAACGATGTTTTAATTAAATAAGAAAAGTAATGCATGCAGAAAATACACTTTTCGAGGCACGAAAACAAAGAGGTATAAATCTATGACATTGTTACTTTCGCAAAATATAACATGTATGGGTTTGAAGCTCAATAGTCTATTGTTATAGTTAGACATATTATTTTATTGTTTTAAATTCAAATTAGTCATACATATATAACTTCAATGCTATATTTTTATTGTTATTATTATGTTCAGAAACAAAAGTGGGACAGTTAATGTCTCCACATATTATAAGATCATGTTTATTCAAAAGTTCCAAACTAAGCGCTTCCAAATACACATCGTAGTTATCACATGTCACAGCTAGTGGAATGTAAATATTAACTATACATATATATATATATATATAAATAATAATAATAATAATATTTATTAACCACCCAATAGACTACTCCTGTAGAGTATACAAGCCAAAAATTACAATTACATTGATAATACATATAAAAAAATCAAAAACACAAAAAAAAATTAATAACAAAATAATAGAATTCAATGTAATCACTAAGGTTGATATATAACCCCTTTCCACATTAACTTTTGTATTTCTGTATACGTATTTCGACATCTAAGTTGCCATCATCAGCAGACAATTGCGTAGTGTCGCACCTGTACGAAAACAAACTTTGTTTTCGTACAGGTATTTTTCGCCGTGGTTTACCAGGTGCGACAAATAAATAAATCAAATTAAATCCAATCACCGCGACGATGTAGTTGGTTGAAATTCCTAGCCGCGTGCGTAAGTGGAGCCCTAAAGAGAAAGTTGGTTCTTGGCGTTCCTATTGCTAAAGGATCACCGAACCTCGACTCCAAGAGTGGAACCGCAAAACCTACGCCAGCCAACAGCTCTGGCGCATCAATTTTCCCTGAAATCAAGCCAGACATAAACGTAGCACTGACATTCTGCCTCCGTTCTGCCAAGGACTTAAAGTCATGACTAAGTAGTAGTTCCCCATAGTCAATGTCGTGTCCCAGATAAAAACCATTTTCTTTGAATGATAAGTATTTCAAAAACTTTCTCTGCACTCGTTCCACGGCATCAATTTGATTAACGTAAATAGGGTACCACACCAGCTTACTACGCACCAACGCACGAAATAAAGAGGATATTTATATATACAATATATATATATATATATATATATTATAAATTATATTTACTGATAACCATGTCGAAGGAATTAAATGACAAGCATTAATGTCAGAAATAGGAGTTATTTGCAAATTACTAGAATTAGCAACGAGAACGCCACCACTCCTCGAACGTTATACTTCTTGATAATCCTTATCACATCCATGTACATCAAAGGAGAAGTGAAATGATCCAGAATTTGTAATATTAGAAGTTGGCCACGCTTCTGTGAATAATATAAAATCGACGCCCATACAGAATGAAGTGGTGTAGACAATATCCAGTTATGAGTGAGGCCCATGTACACATTAATAACAGATACGTAAAGT
>JAVIWB010001771.1:0-24724 GCA_031893035.1 Dermolepida albohirtum | reverse complement strand
AATTATAAATTATAATTGTTAGATAACCACATCACGACAATGTTACTTTATCAATATTTATCGAAAATTTCGCGAGCACTGGATAAATGCAAATTAAATTTTGCACGTCATTTAAAAAATATACATGTTCAAACACGCATAGAATCATAAAAGAATAAAAATTACATTCCTCTGTGTCATTTGTATACCGTGGAGTTAAGGAAAAAAATAAATTGCCTTTAAAAACGAAAGTTCAAACCATTAATAAGTGGATTGCAAACAGATTTACTCCTTAATAAGCATAATTATCTAAACCAATTGTTATAGATCCATTACGTCAGTTGGTATGATGATTTGTAATTGCCGAAAGATAGTTTTACTTTTGAAGTTAACTGAAACAGCGGGGGGCATTAATTTATAGCAAGTGAGTTGGTATTACAGACATTCCTATTGTCCATTTCAATTCAGATATTCAAGCAATGCGAAGCTATAATACTATGACTGTGGCCTAATAAATGAGTCTTATGTTGGAATTATTAGAAGATCTCGGCTTTTGTAAAAGCAGTACAAATCATTTACATAACTGCCTTCTGGGGTATACTGAGTTTATAGAGAATAATATTCTACAACCGTATATTGTGGAAATTCGGAAGGCGATATAACACGAAACATTTTTTGTAATATATTTTATAACTATGTAGACATCTTGTAGGCTTATATAATATAAATTTGTTTATTAAAACTTTTTTTAATTATTTGAATACAATTTACACTTTGAAAACTTAAAATAATGCATTTGATATTAAAAACAAATTTTGTAGTGTTTGAAATCGTCTACATCCAGTCAACTACGCTTAACAAGTTAATAGATTGTTCGATCATTGACTTTATCCTGACAAACTTCCCGTATGAAACCCTTGGAAATGACAATATACATGAACTAATTGATTCTAATTCATAGAAAGGAGTGTCAGCAAACACGATCACACAGAATTACTTCAAACTTTCATTCAAACATAATATAACAAATTTAGAAGATATTCTCAAAGTAATAGTGGTGATAAGTAACTTAAGTGTTCCAAAACCGAATGCTAAGGAACATTGTCAATGCTCCTTGGTATGTTTAGTGAGACTATTTCTTTTTTTCTCATACACGAGGGTGGTCCCATAAGTACCCGACCCAACAAAGAAAACACAAAAATTTTGGAAGGAAATATATTTATTTTTCAACATAATCTCCTTTCAGCTTTATACGCTTTTTCCAGCGATGTTCAAGTTCGATACCCTTTTTATAATAAGAACTGTCTTGCTCCTCAAAATAGCTGCCGACATCACTTCTTCATCGTTGGAAAATCTGAGCCATTTCTTCAAGTTTGGAAACAGAAAATATTCCGAAGGGGGGAAATCTGGCGAATAAGGTGCATGAGGTAGCAATTCAAACTTTAATTTATTAATTTTGGCCATTGCAATAACGGATTTGCCAGTTGGTGCATTGTCTTGATGAAACAACACTTTCTTCTGACCCAAATGCGGCCGTTTTTGCTTGATTTCTTCGCTCAAACGTTGCAAAGAAACAGAACAAGTAGAACTCAAATACAGAAAGATGTATTGGCTGCGGGAAAGAAACTTCCAGTTGTCTATTCGACACAAAGTATTGGTCTACCAGCAAGTCCTGAAAACAAGTACAGACATACTGTCTTCAACTGCGGGGAAGCAATTATATAAGAAAGCAATTATAATTGCATCCAAGTGTTCCAGAATCTAATGCTAAGAAACATTGTTAATGCTCCTTGGTATTCGTATACAAAGAGGGACTTTACAGGCACCGCATTGCCATATAGTACGCACCGGACTTTTCTTAGTGCTGCATTTTGCGCATCTTCGAGAAGTGGTTCGCTCTGGCTGATGCATGTTGCCTTCTAGACGTAATTCTGCTGGTACAGTTGGTTTGTGCCGCTTTATTTGTACAGGAGAAGATGCATAGCTATCGTGGGAGCATTTAGACCATAATTCAGAGTTTTTCACCTGAGTTGGTGCCAGAATCCCTTAGCAAACACTTTTTCGAAAATTTTTGTTGCTGAGCTGTTTCCATGTACACAATGTAGGAGTTTGTGATAGCACAGTCTAAAAAGTGAAAAAATATTCGATTTTTCATTTACGTGATTTTCGGTCTATAGCAACAGTGCTTTTTAACTGGTCGAATTTGTACACATAGTTCATAGAATTGTTGTATTGTATCACAGCTTCAGGACAAGCTATTTTATTTTTGGCTCCATTGTGTTCCCTGCTAGTAACAATACCAGTCTTTCTCGGATTATGTAGTTCGTATGCATGAAAACTGATCTTTTGTCTTTCCACTTTAGAAAGGCGATATTTATGTCACTGACTCTGTAATCGTGTTCTCCCCTGTTTAGAGCATTGTCTTCTTTTAGTATAGGTTAATATTTACGATTTGAGTTTACGGTACCACATGCAAATATGTTATCTTTGTACAAGTCTCCTGCAAGGCATAGCTATTGAAATAATTATAAATAAAGACTTTGTGATTTTTCAATTACAAATCCATGCAAAATTGTCGAACAACTTTACCACCGAGATCTGTTTATACTTTGTCACTATCCTGGCCAGTATATATATCGAAATCTAAACAATAGGCGTAGGTGTGACATCCTCTAACTCTATTATATCGCTTGGTACACCCCTACCACCAGTGTACTTGTCCGGTTCCCCCCTTCTGAAAATTTTCTTCCATTTTGGTTCTCTCATAACAGTTTGAGTAAATGAAGCACTCGTAGGCGCACTACCAGTAGTGTCAGGCAAATTTGAAATGGTAATGCCATCGTTCGAGTCAAATTCATCTTTAAAATTTAGCTGAAGCCCAAAAGGTATGTCACCGAGCACCATCAGGTCCGTTTGCATCTCATAATTTTCTCCTTCATCTGATTCAAGACTACACACACTTTCGCAATCAGAAGGTATACTTTCCAACAAAATATCTTCTATATTACGTTCATTAAGTACACGCGGCATCCTTATAATGCAACATAAATATGTATTTTATGTAATCTATTATAGTCACAGTGGTTAGTAATCTAACTACTGTGCTACTTACCTTATTTATCGTAGATTATATAATATATTATAATACTTTTGTTATAAAATAATTAAACGGACACTATACCATAAAGTAACAACGAATTCGTTAAATAATAAACACTCTGAGCATTTTTATTACATTCGGGAAGGTCCCGTTGAAAAACAACACATTTCCACATTTTCAAATAAATCTATCTACCCAGCATGCCCTGGAGTAAAAGTTTCAAATTAAAGGATCATCGACGACTTTAAAAAAAAGGAATTCCTTAGCCCTTAGCAAATTGGCATCAGACGGCATAAACAGTGGTTTTGAGAACTCTTAAATAGGTGGTTAGATAACTGACCACCAACCGTGAAAGAGTTAATCTTAAAATTAGTTGCATTGACAATTTAAAAAGAAAGGTGATTTTATAAAAATCTATATATTCATATTTAATAAGAATTAAGTTTTCCACCCTGTATATATATATATATATATTTACGTAAATAAATTAGTTGAAACCGTTAAGTTAAATTATGCGAGAATTGATTTTGAAAACGTTCGACCGTAATCCCCACTTTAACAACATGTCTTAGCATTATGCTCATAAACAGCTCGAACTTCGTTGATACTAATAAAAACAATGTCACTATATATAGCAAGGTTGGAATTTATTTGCATGAACATTAACATATCTGCGTGTACAATAAAACGAACTAGTACATAGCTGCGTCATTCCTGATGTAATTAAATTTTACATTTTAAAAATACACCATGTATTGCCTATTTTAACACTTCAACATATATAAGTTTTTATCAAGATGTATTCAACATAAATTCTGAACATGAGCAGTCGTTATTGCAGTTCATTTGAATTCAAGCAATGGTCTGGGGTTGTTTTGGTATTTTAAGGCTTCACTCTCATTGTTGCTCACTTAATGTACTTCTTACATACAAACTTCAACTCAATCCAAATTCGGAGAAATAAATGCACGAACGATTCAAACGATACTTCGTCGCACGTAGAATTTATAACTGTCATTCGAGAAATGTTTTTTGTAGTTTATTCGAATTTAAAAGTATTCACTCTTATACAACTACAAAATAAATAAACAAAACTGATAATGTAAAATAATAAAGTTATATACATTGCTGTGCAAAAGAAACTAACAATATTATCTACGAAAAAAATACCAGTTGCACCTTACCTGAAAATCAAATATAGTTTACCCAAAAATATCTACAAAGTCCTAAGAACATTTCTAGGTATTTAAAAGTGACAAATCCATCGAGACAAAATTGATCATCATGTACTTACTTCTAAATTGAATGTTTTTAGATTTTTCAATCTCGACAGTTAAACTGTTGGACTTATACCTTCACAATAAAGCATATGTTTCTTACAATGATTTTAACTCTAATTGCTTCATTGTTTCACCAGGTGTTCCACAGGGTTCATATCTTGGGCCACTACTCTTTTGCATTTATATCAATGATTTTCTGACCTAAATTGATGGCAAAATTTTAGTTTATGCCGATGATTTAAAAATATAAGGTTTTCAAATAGGGATGATATAATTTTGAAGTGACATTTCGGCCATTTGTAACATGTCATAATCTGTCATTTGTTTTTCATTGTATTCAGTAGTGTTTACAATTTCATCATGGAGAAATATACGCAAGAACAACGTTTACAAATTATTCAGTTTTATTATCAAAATAATCGTTCTCCAATTGCAACTTTTCGTGCGCTTTTGCCATTTTATGGTCGTAATAATCGTCCAAGTGTGCTCGCTATTCGTCGAATTGTTAAAAATTTTGAGGTTACATTTTCTTTACATAATTTTCAAGTGCCAATAAGACAAAGAACCGCTCGAAGTAATGCAAATATTGCTGCCGTTCAGGCAAGTGTTACTGAAGACCGTAATTTGTCGATTCCAAGACGTTCTCAACAATTGCGACTGTCTCAAACCACAACCTGGCGGATTTTGAGAAAGGATTTGGGTTTGCATCCCTATAAAATTGTTCTCACTCAAGAACTGAAGCCATTGGACCACCGTAAACGTCGTGAATTTGCTGAATTTGCCTTGGAACAACTTGAAAACGATAACGATTTTTTTAAGAAAATCATCTTCTCTGATGAGGCTCACTGTCATCTGTATGGTGTGGTAAATAAACAAAACTGTCGATTCTGGTGCGAAGAAAATCCACAAATTATTTATGAAAAACCATTACATTCACCTAAATTGACAGTCTGGTGTGGTTTTTGGTATGGTGGAATCATCGGTCCGTACTTCTTTCAAAATGAAGCTGGTAACACCGTTACTGTCAATGGGGAGCGGTATAGATTGATGATAACCAACTTTTTATGGCCGACATTGGAAGAAGTTGATCTTGACAATATTTGGTTCCAACAAGACGGGGCTACGTGCCACACAGCAAATGCAACAATAGAATTATTGTGAGCAAAGTTTGGAGATTCGATTATTTCAAGAAATTGTGATATTGAATGGCCTCCAAGAAGTTGTAATTTAACACCATTAGACTATTTCTTGTGGGGTTATTTGAAGTCATTGGTCTATCGAAATAAACCAGACTCTCTTCAAGCTTTACAAGTCAATATTGAACGTGCCATTGATGACATACGACTAGATTTAGTGGAAAAAGTGCTCGAAAATTGGGTTCATCGAATTCGTTCCTGCAGAAGAAGTCGTGGAGGCCATTTGAATGACGTTTTTATTTAGAACTTAATTGTATCGATTGTACTTCACATTAAATAAAAAAACTTTTGAATTTTCTTAACAATAAGTGTGTTTTTTTTTTTAAAGAAATCATATCACTCTTATTGGAAAACCTGTTATTTTCTTCAGTTACATCTATTTCCTATTGGTGTAAATCTAATCTTAATGTTAGAAAAATGCAAAATAGTTATCTATTCCAAGTATAACAACTCTCTTATATTTAATTATTCAGTTACATATAATCATTGAGTTTGCAAAGTACTTTTCCACCCACCATATTCACCAAATTTGAGCCCCCAGTGACTTTGACTTATTCCCAAAGGTGAAGGAACCACTTTGTGACATTCGATTCCGAACTGTACCTGATATTATGCAAGCAATAGATCGCTCCATCAAAACCATCAACAGAACAGGCACTGCCAAAGGCATAATACGACTTCCACATCGCTAGCAACGAGTTGACAATGCTGGTCCTATATTGAAGGACTATAATAGTATCACCACCCGCATCATTTTTGTATTATTAATAAATGAATAGTTGCCACTATTAAACTTCCATCTCTCGCACAAAGAAGACCGCGAAACCAGTACCAAGAAGACAGCAGCGAAATAGAAATTTCAAAATAGATGAAGTATTCCAATGAAACCAACAAAGTACCCGATAAACTCTCTCTTTTCGGATAAATGTATAAAATCTTTGCTTCAAACGGTTTTGCGTAAATACTTCTAACACTATGGTATAAATCCCAAACAAATGAATCAATCTTTACATCCCTCTACCAACCCCTTGATAGTGCTTTTAATTACTGTACAAACTGTATATGTTTGTATTTTCCTTTAGTTATTTATACTTGTTACGATATAGACCAAAATCAACACTAAACATATGTATATGATTATTATTTAAAAACACACAATAAGTTTGAAATTAGTGTCAAAGTGAAATCCTATAAGGGAATATATAAAATGTATATAATTAAATTCTAAATTCTATTTAATATTATAAAGCGTTACGCAATGAGTATTGTGTAAAAATGAAAAACAAAGGTATAGAACAAGTTTTAAAGATACCCGTCGTCAGTAAACAGTAATTAGTATATCTGTCTCTGACAGTTTTCATCCTCAGAGTGCATTCCTAAGATTAAGAGCCGATGCTTTTGTAGGGACTTTTCATTTAATTTACATAATTATTTCAGTTGTTTCCAAACTCGTTAAAAACTTCTCTAAAATTTTACTACAATTTTCAAACATACGTTTACATTATATAAGACAAAAATAAATACACATGGCATTTCACTGGACTTACTCATCCAAATCTAATTTTTATTTTACACATGGCTATGATCCTAGCAGTTATATTTCCACTTTTATAATAACTATATCTGCTAGAATTAAAGATTCGGTATAGTGGTGTAATTGTACGTAATAAACACCACAAGTAGAATTGGGATATTTTTCCTGCGGGCCAGGATCTCAACAAGACGAGTGTACGAAAAATCGGGAGACCTTGCGATGCACGTGTTATTTATATCAGTTATGTTTTGTTTTTATAAATAACGCACATTATTCACAACTGTTATTGCGTTACGCAAACTGGATAAGACTGACAAAATGTCTGCAGAATGATGTAAATTTATACATTTATCTCGGAGAGCAACGTACTCTGTGCTGAAAAGATGTTCGTCTACTTTGTAAGGTACATGTAATCGTCTGTATAATGTCGTCGCGTGCTAGATCTTTCCTAATGGCTATCAACACAATAAATTAAACCCAAAATGAATTTTCAAGGGTATGAACGTTTTTCTATGTTGATATTGCACATACCAACGTGACAGCATTAACGGTTTATAGCATACTTTACTTTCGTTTCATCATAGAATAAATCACTAAATTCACCAATAAACTTTATCAGTTGGTGCGCAAGGTTTTCTGGATTTTCACATGTGCGACGTACTTTATTATTAAATTAAAACGTGTCAACGAACACAGACGAGAATCGAGCATACGTCCAGCTTAATAAATCGATATCAGCTACCGCCGGGAGAAATACGTTGCTGATCTCCCTCCACTATGGTTCGTCGACCGTCCACTGACCACATTTCAAACTGTTCAGATATTAAAGGAGAATGCTGCGCTCATGGTACACAGAGCTCGTTGACTGCTTTAATAATGACTTGGCGTGTCATAACCTTATTAAACACACGTTACTTGTTAACCCCCGCTTAAAAAAGAATTAATAACAATATTTAATCGTTTGTGTATGATCATTTATTCGTATTCTATTACAATCTCAGAATATACAAAATATACATGCACGTCTAAAAAACATTAAATTAATTTTAATTTATTTTTGGCAACTGCCCAAAGTATATAAAATGAATAAAAATATTAGGACCATTATAAGAGAAGATACATTGTTGTACAAACAAAAATTAAAAGAAGATTTTCGATTATAAAATAACAATGCATCTACTTGCACTGCTTTTGTTATTCAATATATTATTTACAACTATAGATTTCAGTCATTGGACTGTCCTGAATACAATTCAAACTTAAAAACTTTATAACTATATACACTACCGGTCATATTTATTTGCCCACCCTTAGTTTTAGCCAAAATTATTAAACTATCGAATGTGTACTGAAAATTTATTTATTGTACCAATACAATAGTGTAAAATAAACATAAAATAGTTACATTTTTCTTATATAAAAACTTTATCATTAATTATTATTAAATTTTGCTCTCATCAATATGCCCACCTTTATTTTTGATAATTGCGACACATAACCGCGGCATCCTTTCAATTAATTTTTGCAGTGTATCTTCTATAATTTGTGCCCAGGCTTCTTAAAGTTGTTCCCACAGTACAGTTGTGGATGACAGAACACGTTCTCGAACCTTCCGGTCCACTTCTTCCCAAAGAAGCTCTATTGGGTTCAGATCAGGACTTTGAGCTGGCCATACAATTATAGAGATTTGCCCTTACTCTTCTAGTTGACGCAAGTAATCACCACACAATCTAGAAGTATGTTTCGGATCGTTGTCCTGTTGAAATACAAAGTTTTCGCCAAAAATCCTTAGTCTTGAAAGAACAGCGTTATTTTCTAAAATTTCCTTGTAGCCTTCTTTTCTTAGGATTCCCTCAATTTTGACGAGATCGCCTACAGATCTTCCACCAAAACACCCCCAAATCATTACTGAACCTCCTCCATGTTTTACGGTAGACGCATTACATTCTGACAGTACTCTTTCTCCTGCGGATCTTCTTACGAATATTCGTCTTTTACTACCGAAAAGTTCAAACTTCGAGTCGTCTGTCCACAACACATTATTCCACTGATCAATCGTCCAATTCTTATGTTCTTTAGCCCAATTTAGTCGTTTTATCTTGTTTTGCTTTCGTAGTAGTGGTTTTCGCAGGAGCAATTCTTCCGTATAAACCCGTTTGCCTTAACCTTCTCTGTACCGTGGATACACTAATTGGTTTAGCACGCGCTCTATTCATTTCAGCAGCAATTTCTGGTGCTCTTTTTCGTCTATCGCGTCTACTTATCCGTATTAGATGCCGGTCATTTGCAGATGTCGTCGCTTTGCGTCGTCCAGATCTTCTTTTGTTGGAAAATGTACCACTTTCTTCAAATTTTTTAACGTTATAATCGACGGTTCTGCGATTTAATCGTAATTCTTTTGCAATTTCGCGATTACTTTTACCCGTACGATGATAAGCAATTATCATAGCACGCACTTAAACAGATAATTCCTTCGTCTTCGGCATTGCATTAAAATATTCACGATAACTCTCTATTTCACTGTTTTCGTAACAAAAGATGATCGATGACTGACATAAAATTTATTTTCCTTTTTGAATAACACATCCTAATATTGTAATTAGTTAGTACAATAACACAATATTGGTAATACCTTTGGGAAATGCAGGTAAAACTGTTAATACTGTAGGGATTAGCCTATATAATATTTATGGTATTTTTCCAATTTATGACACCTTTACGATATATCATAAACAATTTAAGATTTTCGTAGAAATTCATATGGAATTACTTCCACTAATATATATTAAATAATTATAATACAGATTTTTCGAAAGATAATCCGTATTTCAGGAAACACATAAAATTGGGGTGGGCAAATAAATATGACCGGTAGTGTACGTGTTGTTTAAGGAATTTAAAAAGATACAGTTTTTGAGACTTTTACTATTACTCTTAACTAAATTATGTAATAAATATATATAAATGAAAAGTAATTATATTGAAAAAAGATACATATTATTATTCTTTACTGTACTAAATTGCAATGCTACAAGAGTTAAACAATCAACGTTCTTGCTTACAATTCCTCAATTCGACCTACTTTGTTAGTAGTTTAATCATTAAATCTAGTGCTGACCCCTATGGACTGTAACCCGAAATAGAAGTATTTCCTAGCACAAAGAAATAAAGTCAGAGGTAAATACCTAGTTACCATTTACACAATCTTAATGAAAAAAAGAGTAACTGCAATTCAAAAAAATTGTGTTATGGAAAAGAGTTACCTAACTATAGAGATCGTTCAGATAAAATATTATAGAAGGTTATTCCTGATTTATTGAGAAGCATAAATATGTTATACTCGTAACATTTTTATTTTTAGCAAATATTAACATGTGATTTTTTTCCATCAACAATATCTATTAACTCCATACTATCTTTACAAATTGTACTAATTTTCTGCATTCAATTTATAAGAATTATATATTAAGTTGACTATAACGTCTACAATTAGAGCAACTTAATAATAATAATAATTATAATAAAAGTCTTCCAATTATAGGCTCTTTGTGTGCAATTTTTCTAAAATATTTTAAAGCTATGCTGGCCAAAATATAATATTCAAAAAATCTTTACATTTCTTTTCCTTCAAAACATATTTCTATCATCTTATACCTTAAACAAATAAATAAAACAACTCAAAAGAATATAATTTGTATTGTTAAAATATGCAAATCTTATCTAAACAATTTCTTATTTGAATTTTTCTGGGGGGTACAATCACAAAAGAATTAACCTACTTGCCTCACTAAAAAATAAGAATGTCAATTTATTATTAATTTAAACACATAAATATCGTTTCTCTCCGAACAAAGCTAATTATCGATAAATCAATAACTGATGTAAAAGGAACTCGATGAAATAAAAAAAAGTAATTTAAATTTTAATACGAAACCAACTAGTACCATCTATCGCAAGTATGTTGAATTACCTTTGATAGATATGATCAACAACTGCGCCACCTACAACAAAACCCTCTTTTTTAAATAGTTAATGTATTTCCCTATAAAAATCTATATTAAATTATAAGTATTAGTAATTCTATAACTAGATTAGATATAATATTAAAACGTTAGCGATGAATATATTTTTTTTACGTAAAAATAAATTTCCAAATTTCAGGGCTCAATTTAAATTATACACGATGAAAATAAAAAACATTGCAAAGTGCGAGATAAGTGGTTACATCTAATTGACGTCATAGTGTTGTGTTAATAGCTTGCGAAGCCACTTCCTAATAATTCTCATTCAAATTATTAGATTATGTTTTCGTATTGCAACAATCAGACATTTATTATGTCACAAACTTGCCATACGAGATACGATATTGATGTTTTTATTGTTATAAATGTCAAGTTGTAGTGTCGATTCTAAATACGAGTTAAGTCGTTTTTGTGTGGTTATTTGTAATAATTATTGAAAAAGCACCAAAAAAATCATGAAATATACTGAATCTCATAAAGATATTTTAATAATATAATGCCAATGTCGAGCTCAAATCAATTAAATGTAGAATCTCAATCTGTCTCTGGAACACCAAAATCTACCAAGGAAGACAGAAAATCTAAAACGCTCATACATATATTGCCGAAATTACCATCTAGTGATTCTTTAAGCAATAGTCCTGGTCCAGCTTCCCCAGGTAAATTAATATTTTAATTGTATCAGTGGCAAATTAATTAATATTTCAGGTATATTAGCAAACAGTGATGAAAAAAATGAATCTATTCTAGTTGATAGGGTAAGTACCACTATTCACATACACCTTGAAGTGTCATTAAAAAATAAATCACTTCCAGTTAGCAGATTCTAGTCAAAAATTAGCTAGAAAGGAATCGTATAAAGCTCAAAGAAAACAATACAGGAGGGAAAAGAAGAGAATGACCAATGAGCTCTTAAATTCATTAAAAGATCCTTCTGTTGTTGTTCTTGCAGATTGGTTAAAAATCAGGGGAACCTTAAAATCATGGACAAAACTCTGGTGTGTCTTAAAACCGGGAATGCTCTTATTATACAAAACACCAAAGGCTAAAGTAGTGAGAGTGTAAATTTATTTTAAATAGTTGAATTTACTTTTGAAATGTTACAGAGTAATCATTGGGTCGGCACAATATTATTGAATACATGCAAAGTTATTGAACGACCTAGCAAAAAGGATGGCTTCTGCTTTAAGCTTTATAATCCATTAGATCAGTCAATTTGGGCACCCAGGGGTCCAGAAAACGAGACAATTGGTTTGTAAAGATATACCCATTCATTTCTATTTTGAGTACCTATACAATGCTAATGTGATAAGTTAACGTATGATATCTTATATAATATTTATATTATAAATTACAACACTAAATCATTTAAAAATA
Source organism: Dermolepida albohirtum (assembly GCA_031893035.1). Taxonomy (NCBI): domain Eukaryota; kingdom Metazoa; phylum Arthropoda; class Insecta; order Coleoptera; family Scarabaeidae; genus Dermolepida; species Dermolepida albohirtum. The sequence goes on along the minus strand of JAVIWB010001771.1, from coordinate 12,236 downwards.
TTAAGATAAAGCTTATCAAATAATTATTTTTTATTAATGAATTAAAGAATGCATTAAAATGCCCCTACTTAAACATAAGACTTTAAATTATATAAAACTTAGTATTACATATTGGCTTTATTTGATAATATTGCTTAATCTATTATATATTTTCATAGACTTCACATTATACAGCTATTACCAAAAGAAATATCACACATATTACCATATCTGAAATCCAATTAGATTTGTTTCTGCACTTTTTTATGACGCCGTAAATATTTAGAAATAGTAATTATGGGCTTTTACAGTAGTTATTTCTTCCCATTTTTAAACATTTAAAATAAATAATATGATTAAAAAGACTAGACTGCAATTTAGTGAGTTAATACTTATCCAGTTGTTCGACCTTGAAAATATCCAATGCTTTTTAATATATAGGTGTTTAAAATGGGCCATATTGATATTACAGTAGGTATAAAATTGTAAAACCTGCAATTGTGCGATGACAATGCGCGCTATATTGAAGATAAGACCGTTCAATATCATCCCTAAGGTTTTGTTATTAAAATCTCCAGCATCATGAAATAACTATTGTTCATCCACTCCCCGCAAAAAAATCTACATAATTCATACTCAATTTATTATCACAATCCATATATAATTCCATATCATGTACTTTACCACATATAAACTCAGATGTAGATCATTTTATAATTGTAATCGATAGAGATTGGTTCTCATAAACAGACATTAACCTAACTTTTGTCTCCTTCAAAATATAACAATTTGCTGATTCACTGATTGATTCTCCACTTTTTCCATAGTTCCAAACTCCACAGTTTACTTTCTATTCAAATAATAAGCGTCCTCATTATCATAATATACACAAACTTTGATGTTTTGAAAGATTACCAAGTTGAAAAACAAATAAGATTTTTTTATTAGTGTTGGCCTGCATCGCCTAATTACAACTTGCTGCATTTCAATTGTTGTCTTTCGAGACTTTTAAAAATAAATTTAGGAACAAAAATAATCGATTCCGACAAGGTGGTAACAAATTCATTTAAATACATTTGAGTTGAATTAATAAGTCGGGTCGCTATTATTAGTTCCAAATAAAGAAATCCCCCCACACATGTAAGAAATCTATAGCGATTATAGGCATCACTCACCTGTTTGTCTACGCCTTCTTTATATTTAGATGTATTACCAGTGGTAATAAGTCTTTCACAATAGCATCCCTCCAACAGTAATACCCCGCTTGGTCTGTGACAGCTTTCGGAATCGTAGTGTAGGAGGTTCTGTGAGAACGGCGTATAAAAGAAGAAATGTGTGTAATACTTACTTGAACACAGATTCGAAAGAGTTTTTTTGCAATTTACGCTACCGCATTTTGTACAAAGGTGAATAATATATAATCGGATTGTTGAATTGAGGAATTCTTTAAGACCCTAGCAAATGTGGAAAATTCTTACATACACAATAAATATAATGCTCGTCTAGACAACTCTAAGAAGGATCTATAAGCACACAAACATGTCCATCCTTTTATTTTATTTTATGAAATTGAATAGAAAAATTTATATCGAAAATCATACAAAATATATACATATATCTATATACATATACACTAACCGGCCATAACTGTTCGACTACGTGTATATTTTCATAGTAATCAAACAATATTATTATTATTATATTTATGTATTTAAGTACTTTGAAACTAAATGATCGACACTGGCCATTTTACAAATAAGGCAATTAAATAATGGTTTTTTTCTTGGAAATTTTAAATACGATTATATTGGGTTGGCAACTAAGTACTTTCGGTTTTGTAGTATAAAATAAAACAGTTCAAAACAGTCAGCAAAAAACTGAACCAGGTGCGAGTGAAGGTCATCGTCATTTGTGAAAGTTTTACCATTCAAAGAATTCTGCAAACTTCGAAATAAATGGTATTCAGATGGTGCTAGATCAGGGCTGTATGGGGGATGTGGCATCACTTCCCAGCCAAGCTCCAATAGTTTCCCACGAGTTGCCAAAGATGTGTGAGGCCTTACATTATCTTGGTGAAAAACTACACCTTTCCGATTTGACAATTCTGGCCGTTTTTCTTTGATTGCTTCATCCAGTTTTATTAATTGTTGACAGTAAACATCAGAATTGATCGTTTGGTTCCTTGGAAGCAGCTCAAAAAACACAACACCTTTGTAATCCCATCAAACTGACAGCATGATCTTTTTTGGATGCAATTCAGCTTTCGATGTGGTTTGAGCTGGTTTATCGTGTTCGCTCCATGATCGTTTTCGAACTATGTTACTGTACAGGACCCATTTTTCATCACCAATGATGATTCTTTTTAAGAAAGGGTCGGTTTCATTTCGTGTAAGGTGCATATCGCAAAAGTTGATTCTTTGTGTTAAATGAATTTCTTTCAATTCGTGAGGTACCCAAATATCAAGCTTCTTAACTAGCCCAAGACATTTTAAATGTTTTTCAATTATTGTGTGCTCTTCAATTATGACTTTGATTTGGTCATCATCAACTTCAGTAGGCCGACCAGAACGTTGCCCATCTTTGAGGGAAAGATCTCCAGAACGGAATTTTTTATACCTATTCTGCCACGTGTGCGCTCTGTTAAGCAATTAGCACCATAAACTTCACATATCTTTTTGTGAGCCGCAGCAGCTTTCTTTCCTTTGCGGAAATAAAATAGTAAAATAAGTCGAAAATGTTCGTTTCGGCACTCCATTTAAAATTAACCCACAACTAATAGCTTTAATAAAAATCACGCACTACTTGCTTCTGAAGTTACGTCAATCTGACTAGTATCACGCGACAAACGGTAAACTACAGCACTAACATACGTTATACAAAAAATAAAGCAACGCTCTCTACCAATAAAAACCGAAAGTACTTAGTTGCCAACCCAATATTAGATCATAAATTAAGTAATGGGATGTATCGTATTAGTACAAGATATCTTAATTTTCAATCAGTATCGTATTTTTTTATATTTTTATTTGTTAAAATTAACACGCATAGCCTAACGTTATTTACCCCGACAGATTTGACCGAGAAAAACATTTACTGCCCTAGAAAGCATTGAATTTGAAAATCTAATGCGTATTCACTGCGTATTATATGAGTTCGTGGTACACTTCCACACACTTCTGTTGCGGAGTAATCTCCGTCAATTATGGACTATAATATTAAGAAATATGAAAAAACTGGTAGTTTACTGAATAAAAACATTAACCGACTTCTTTTCTATATTAAATATTCAATACTTGACAAAATATCAGAAAACTCCAGATAAATAATCTAAAATTAATGTTTTATGCGCTTAAATGATACAACTTTTAATTATTAAATATTAGAAAAACTGAGCAATATTTTTTTTTTAAGAAATGTTCAAATATTTTGCAAACACAATTGAAAATTCAGACTTGATTAATCTAAATTAAGATATTTAAGTTTGAAAACCAATTGTCCCTAAAGTATTAATAGTTATGTTTAGCATCACCTTGTAGATATAACAGTTTTTCTAATAATTTAAAACCACTTAATTAGGAGCTGTTGTGCAACCATTACCAACATCGTATTCTATATTTCGCGCACCTTCGCAAGCTTCTGGTATGTGTTGGCTTGATGCTTTGGAAATATCTATTAGAAACGATTCAGCTTTAGTTCGTTCTGTTGGTAATAAGTCGTCTGTTGATAGTACTAGTCATGAAACGCAATGGTCTGAGGCAGATTACGAGAAACATTTCGATCATGGTACGTTTGAAACATTAACAATCGCCACATTCTAATTATTTCAATATTGAAAACGTATAGATCTTGATGACATCAGTCAACCAGATAATGGTACTCACTTTAGTACGGTAGAATGTGAAATAACAGATTCTGATTCGGACGTGTCATGTAAAGACGAATATATAGATGATGAGACGCCTCAGGAAACACCTTACGTGCCCAACTTGGAAGAGGAATTCGGTGATGTAAATGAACGATTTTTTCTTTGAATTCATTTTTTGAAAATCTAAAATTTCATAGGCGGGAGCTCAAGTCGAAGTTTTACTAGATGAACACAAATCTTTAATTTGGTATTTGGTGAAACAAGTAAGACCCGGTATGGATTTGAGTAAAGTCGTTCTGCCAACTTTTATATTGGAACCCAGATCGTTTCTGGATAAGTTGACAGATTCTTATTACCACGTAGATATCTTATCGAGGTATTTTAAATAACTAATTTAATTATTCAAAATACATCCTAAATTTTAACAGAGCTGTCTTGGAAGATGATGCCTTTACAAGAATGAAGATTGTGGTAAAGTGGTATTTATCTGGACTTTATAAGAAGCCGAAAGGTTTGAAAAAACCGTATAACCCCATACTTGGTGAAACATTCCGTTGTTACTGGCTTCACCCAAATGGATCGAAGACATTTTACGTAGCCGAACAAGTATCACATCATCCGCCAGTGAGTACTGGTTGCCTAAATCCCTGTCCTTTGTTTACCAATTCATATTTTATTCTTTCTTGGTGCTTCCTCTATAAACATACCAACTAAACACCTATTGTATATAATATTTGATTTCATCCACTAGGTATCTGCTTTTTACGTAACAAATCGCAAAGATGGCTTCTCAATATCCGCATCCATTTTGGCCAAATCAAAATTTTACGGCAATTCCACGTCAGCGATACTAGATGGTACGGCAGTTCTAACGCTTTTACCTCGGGGGGAAAATTATATGCTCACCGTGCCGTATGCCCACTGCAAAGGCATACTTATGGGTACGCTGACTATGGAATTGGGCGGGAAGGTAACGATAGAATGCGAGAAAACGGGTTATCATACGGAGATAGAATTCAAATTAAAACCTTTCCTCGGCGGGGCAGAGCAGACAAATTGCATTTGTGGTAGACTCAAGTTAGGCAAAGAGACTTTAGCTACCATCGACGGATATTGGGATGGAATAATAACGATAAAAGACAGACGAACAGAGGTAAGCAGATAATATCTTCGGAAATCCAGTAATCTGTTCACAAAGATAAAGTTTAGAGAACGACTCCCATTCAATAAATATGGGGTGGTACTTATTTGCGTATTTTAGGAGGAACAAGTTCTATGGAATCCGGGAACTTTCAAAAAGCATAGATTAAGAAGACACACCGTACCGTTGGACCAACAAGGAGAATTTGAATCGGAAAGACTGTGGCAACATGTTTCAGCTGCTATTTTAAGGGATGACATGAATGCTGCGACGGAGGAAAAAACTACATTAGAAGAAGCTCAAAGAGGTTAATTTCTATCTTCAAATACTTGTAGATATTGCTTTTTGCTTTAATTTTTTTTAAGAAAGATTTATATCAATTAAACGCTTCTAATATCATAATTTTGGCCTATTTTTTTTCTTATCTTTTGGTTGTTCTCCCCAATTCTACATTTTCAGCGTTTCACTTCATTAATTCTAACATTTCTTTAACTTTCTTCATCTTTGGTTACCAAATCTGTATCTGTTGCAGACACTTGTATATAGCATTTGTTTAATATTTATATGTTCATAGCTTGTTCTAAAGAACGTAAGGCGAAATGTGAAGAATGGATCCCAATACATTTTCAACAAGATTTAAAAAGTGGGCAATGGGTTTATAAACATGCCGACTTAAGACCATGGGATCCCAGAAACGATCTATACCAATACGAGTACAATTACGTTATATCTACAAGGACACGCCATCCAACACCAATGATTAGAACTTCTAGTATAAATAGCATCCAAAGGCAGCCTGAAGATGTTCGCACGAATTCGATGCCAAAAGTGAAGAGAAAAATTACAGTTAAGCAAGCTTCTTTCGACGGTGAAGCTAACGATAGTGCCACAGAATCCGAGGAGTACCACTCGGATTCGACGCAATCAGCGAAGTATCACAAACTAAGCCCTAATAATAGGTATACGATCGAAAATGAAATAGTCATGTTCAAAAACTTTTTTTTAATTTCAGTATATTATCAGCAATAAATGATTTACAACAAGGTATAGAAGAACACGGACATAGGATAAATAAGCTTCAAGAGCGCTTGACGAAGCATTTGCAATCGGAAAGCAATCACAATTTCTTCTACAACCTGTGTTTTATAATTTTTATATTTGGTATTTTTGAAGCTGTCTCTTTGTATTTAAGATAGGTAACCACTTTAGCCTTAATCTACACTTCTTTCAGTTAATATTTTGAAAATTATTAGCACTAGCTAGTGAGAAGCATCGGCAGCATATCCCGACATATTCACGTCAATTTCACGTAAAAAAATACGTGTACGCAATGTGAATTTAGTCAATAAGTATGTATGCTGAATATACACAGGGTTGGTTAAAAAAATCCTTCATTATTTTACGAATTGAAGAAAATTAGTCAAAAAAGGGGGCAAAAAACCCTTACCACGTCAGTGTTCGTGTTCTATATACGTATTTAGACAACAAGTTATTGTCAGCAGTTGTCGCACTTGGACTCGCGGTAATGCTTGCACAGAAAAAATTCCACACACTCATACCGCCAAATCCAAAGCACACACAAAAAGTCTGTATTTCAATATTTCTTCTACTTCTGCCTCAAGAAGTATTGATTTACACATGTCTTGTGAACGTCAGTGTGTTTTGGTGGGATGAGTGTTCGAAATTTTTTCTGTGTAAACATTACTGCAAATTCAGGTGCGACACTGTGATTAATAATCTGCTGATAAGTAAGAACAGTGACGTAATAAAAGAGATTATTTTTGCCTTTTTTTTGATTAATTCAAGAGACCAGTCTCCACCAATATTTACCTAATTGAAAAAAGAAATTCAAGCGTTAATTTACTTCTTCTGGCAAACTCTTGACCATTAGATCATCAAATTCCCAGAACATTCAAGCAACCAAAACATAATGATGCTAGGACATAATGCCTGGCGATTGAAGAGACTGATACAAAACGTCCCAACCAAAGATGATCACTTTTTGTTTAATAGTGGCCATATACATGCCCTTTTTTCCCCGATGAGACAAACTATTCCATGTTATGTCTTTCTACTCATCCCACTGATATACGTAATCATTTAAAGATGCATGCTACTTCTGCTTGGGCCACAACATGCAGCTTTAAACATCTACAGTATTCGTTCTTTCAAACTGCTCTCTGTGGCCACTAAAGCTATGCAAAATTGTCTTATATTTTTAGACAAACATTTTGTCAATTGATAATTATATTAATTATTAATTGATTAATTTTAGTTCAGTCAGTTATTACAGCTGTCTACTGTTGAGGAAGTGCCATTATCTAGTGACAACTAATGACATCTGTATAAAGGAGTTAACTTTTTAACCAACCCAATTATATTTATACTAACATAATACAATAATTAAAATATACACGGCACTTTTCTAACACAGTATTATTATATTCAATAATAAAGGAAATATATACTTATAAGCAGAATTTACACATATACTTACATATTTTGTTTAATGTGTTTTAAAAAAATGTGTAGCCTTAAATATTTTTCGAAGTTTGTTATTTATAATGCTTTCATTTTGCCTTGCGAACATTTCTATGATCTTTAAGGTTATACATTTAACTTTGCCAGAAAAAAATACAAAGATCATTTTGCCTGTTTCAGTGTTTATTTTTTTACAAATATTTATTTTATTAATATATTATATATGTTATACAACCCATGCCATGTAGCTATGTAACGTAAAATATGAATACAGACTTAGTGAATTACAACGTAAATCAAAAGTGGTAGAAGTAAAAAAAAAATATTAATCTAACTTACCAAGCCATACTTCAATTACTTTTGACAGACATTGTATCAAGTCTGATAGAACTCGAAATTATTTTTAAAATATATATATTATTGAATTAGCATGAGTTTTGTTTTAAAAAAAAAAGGGACAATACATTATTAGCAGAAAATATTTAAAGAAAACATAAAATTTAAGCCCAATTTAGTGTTATAAACTTAGGGTACTTGGCAATTTAAGTAGCCCAGGTCTCATTTATATATGCAATGGATTTTTTCCAAACTATTATATTTATATCATAAATAAACAGCTTATTTCCATATTATATGCGTTGTGTTTGTTTATTTCATTTGAATTATCGAACTGGAGGATCAATTATGTTTTGTACAAGTCGCCTACCTTCCAAAACCTTGAAAGAACGTGGAGAATACATGCCAGAAAAATTTATTTTAAAACGTGAATGTTATCGGTTTGTAATTAATTATTATACCTTAATTCTTATTCATTTGATTTCATAAGGAACGTGTTATGTTATAAACAATGCAGAAATTAATGTTTCAAAAAATAAAGTATCGAAGAAGGGAGAAATAATAAATTCAATAAAAAATTTGATGAGCCTTCACAGAAATTTAAATGGAACACGAATTTTTCAAAGCGTTTGAGTTGTATTAGACCAAACAGTAAACCGAATAAATCAATAATACACAAGTAGGGAATTCATTATAGAAAAGGTAAATATTTCATTGTTAAGAGCAAAACAGTGAAGCTTTTAAAAAATCTAGAAACACATCAATTAATTTTAAGAAAATATTCATTAGGGTAAAAGATACAAAATTAGATTAAACAGGAAAACTTAAATACCTGGGTGTAATAATATCCCAAGGAAGGATTCTATTGAACCACGTTTTAGTATTATTAAAAATTCATTTTCATAGATTAAAGAAATACAGAAAAAATATGAACACAAATCTTACTAAACCATGGGCTCGGAATTATGGACTTCAACACGAAGTTACAAATGGAAAATCCCAGTAACAGAAATGAAACATCTAAGTCAAACCCAGAATGGGTAACATCAGAAATGAAGTATGTACAGCAAGTCTGAGTACAAATTCAGTGATACAAATAGTAAAAGAAAATCAATTAAGATGATATGGACATATTTAAAGAATGATTAAAATAAGAAAAATATATGAAACAAGGATAATACAAAAATATGTGGAAGTTAGAAATCTTTTGATTACGTTTGTACATGCAATAAGCTAAAATGTATTTAATAACTTATGTCGTTTTAATATATAAGTTAATATAAATAAAACACAAAGTAGGTAAAAGCATTTAAGCATAATTAAGCACGATACATATTTTTTTATAAAGTTATAAGAATGAAGGTAAGAAACATTTTTGAATTAATAATGAAGCAAAAACCCATGCAAGCAATATTAAGAATATTTTGTTTATGTAATAATTCACACAATTTTTTTAATGCAGTGATAACACCCATTTATTTAAATATTAAAAATCTATTCATTTTTAAATCAAGATTTGAAATATAATTTAATAAAATCAACAGCGCCATCTATGAGAATTTAGTTCAATCAGAGTTGTAATATAGTTCAACGCTTGTTAATTAGATGACTCGACAATATAAAAATTTTAATATATAATGAAACGTAAAACATATTTTAAGTTTTTTTTTCAGATATATAAAATTCCGTTATAAATTCTAAGTTAAATCAAACTTATTAAATAAGTGGAACAAAACCGACAATTCCACTCAGCAAAATGTATTCACGTACATGTACATAATGACCATGCTCCATGAGGCCAACACCTTCCTAAAAAAGACTTCACCATCATTGGTGTTACAAGCGCAAGCGCTCACTTAAATACCAACCCATACGGATTCTAACTATATATATCAAAATTAATATTCTATTCCCCACTTTCCCAAAAACGCAAAGATACATATAGTAGAGAAGCGAAGATATAAAATCGTTGTTTCAGTCCCAAAGTCATCTCCATTTGAACTTCTATATAATTTGTTCCACTGTTTGGATATCATCGTTTTCGAAACACGGTTTTTTTTTTAGTAAAACTCAAGGCTAAATAGTGCAGACAGCAGCGTACATCATACAATATTTTAACTATTCAACGCAATGGTTTTGTAATAAGTATATTAAAAGAAAGGCGATTCAAGAAAAAAATAATATAATACAGCATAAAGTTTGTTTTCAATATACCTTCGTCTAACGCTACAAATATATGTAAGTTTTACAATTATAACAAAGTTTTACTGTTCGTTTTGCAAACTCTTACAAGAATTTGAATGGTAAAACGTCGATGATTATAATAAATAAGAGCAGCATTAAAATTGTAAGTAAATCATGTTAGATATTAGAATCACGATGTTTTCAAATGTATCGTTAAAACGTAAAATTCTTCAAAATATGTTTTTTTTTTCTAGATTAAAAACAAACTAAAATTATATGTAACAAGTTTAGTGTTAATGTGTACCTATAACTCAAATAAAAGATAAAATAATACAATACACCCACAGTCCTAATACTTCATTGTGTAAGGAATGAAAAAATGCCTTGTGTATAGTTCCATTCATTCAATTTATTCAGTAAATATGAAAGAGTTTATTCATTTATATCTCTACGTATTATTTGATAGTGAACGTATTCACTAATTGTCTTTAAGTTCATAATACAGAGTTATGATTAAAATATTACCGGTATTTGAATGATTAAAACTGTTATCAATATTGAATAAATAGTTTATTAATAATCATATCTCTCATAAAAAACATGAGTAAATTATTTACTTCTAAATGAAGTCGTTCTATTTACTCGTTTTTTTTTTGTTAAATGGTTAGTTTAATAGTTAAAATATTATGAGTCAGGTGTTAACGAAGCGACAATTCAACCGGTGATAAAACAGGCTTTAAACGCCTTCAATAAGAAACCCCTTAAAAATTGTAATAACGAAAAATAATTTCGAATGCATAAACCATGTTTGCTTATGATTACAAACTCATATTATTGAATAATTACAAAATTTTACACGTTGTTATATAATTATTAAATATGGCACAGAAAGTATATACAGAGGCTCAAAGTTATAATGGAACAAATTACTTTTTTTACGTTCTAAGTTAATTTTGAGAAAATCTAATGTTTAAATTATAAACAATTTTGTATATTTTATTAAATTAAATCTAGATATAAAGTATTTACTAAAAACAAATCAGCATTGCAGCCAAATTGTTATACAGTTAATAAAAAAAGAGGCATTACCGAAAAAAAAGTTTTCAAAGTAATGATGGAACACCGTTATTTCGCGTCCGAATTCTTTAAATCTATTAAAACATTTGTTATTGATGCTTTTTAAAAAGTCCGTTAAGTTTTACAACCAAAAACATATTTTTCTTATTCAAAATTTAAAATGACGCCGCGTAGTGTTTAGACTGCGCCAGAGCTCAGGAAGCTAATAAAAAAATTATCCAAGGAGGGCAAAACTGTTCGAGAAATCGCAGAAATCGCGAATCATGCACCTATAACTGTTTTTAACATTATTAAAAGATATGAAAACAGCAATAACTTTGAAAATAAGTCAAAGCCCAGTAAAAATAAAATCTTCTCCCATAATGACAAGCAGTGCACAAGTGAAGACGCAAAAAACGCGTTTTTTATAGCACGCTTACTACAGCGCACTAAACACAGCGTCCACTAATAGACATAAATTCAATTATTGCACAACTTTTTAAGACAATTATTTGCAACGTATTCTACTTAAATACTATTTATTTAATTTTAATTCTACAACAATCATTCTACATCAAATTTAAGCTATGATTTAATGTTTTTTAAAAGAAATTTATGCACGTACCTTAAATATTCGGCTCAGATTTCCACACACGTTTTCTTCCCCAAAGGAACAACACTCGCGCACACTCCTCTTTAAAGCACAACCAAAATGTTTTATATTTCAATGAACAGACGTTAAGAAAATTAATTCCCGACGGTAATTAATTATCTGAAACATTTTCAACGAAAGAAATTCCGTCTGACAGACGCGAGTCAGACGGAATTACTTGATATTTTCCGACCGACACCGAACCTGTCTACTCTAACGCTTCTCATAAACCTAGCGGTTATAGTAAAGCGGAACATGTATACCTTATCTAGATATTTGCAACTCTATACGTAAATAAATATAAATGTTCGTATCTTACGTTTCTTTTTTCTCAAATTACATTTGTAGAAACCTATGGGTATAATGTTCCGTATTATAAAAACGTTTTTACTTTTAAAATATTTAGAAATTTATTTTAATTACATGTAATAATATAGAATCTTTCATCTGAAAGAATAGAAATGTTCAGTTTTTACTTTTAAAATATTTTTGCTTTATAACTAACGTTCGTTCGGTTTTATTTAAAAATTTTCCATTACAAA
>JAVIWB010001770.1:0-24629 GCA_031893035.1 Dermolepida albohirtum | reverse complement strand
TTTATAATTTTTGTAAAGTATTCGCAAAGCTAAATCCAATGCACGTCATCAATATTCATGACGTCATAAACTAAGGACGTTGCCTTGCCTCCCTGCTTATTTACGGGTTAGAATATTCTAACCTCAAATTAATGTCACTACAACATTGAAATGTTCATTTTTAAGAAAAAAATTTCTAAAATCTTGCACATTACAACCATAATTAAAAAAAATTAGGTAAGAAAAAAAAACTTTATTTTTTTTAGCAATATCTATAAATTAAAATATTTTAATGATATAATTTGGGTGGCTTATTTCGAGCAACTAAAGTTAATAATTCAGCTTTGAGCATGGTCCCATGAAATGCAATTTTCTGTGATCTGAGCCAATTTTGAATTTCAGGTTTCTTCCAGGAAGTTGTAGGATTTTTCACAAGTAAACTGCTGTGATAAGGTGCGTTATCCATAACTATCACTGATGGTTCTTCTAAATTTTTTATTAATTGATTTTCAAACCAATATAAAAAGTTTTCGTGATTCATTTCACCGTGATAATCACCCATGTCACTTTTTGAAGGATATATAAGCTTTGATCCAAGAATAAAGCCATTTCTATTACCGGCATGAAGAACTATCCATCTTTTTCCATCGACTTTGGTAGTTTTAACACTTTTTGCATTGCTGTCTTGCCAAGATCGACCGACAGTACCATGTTTCATCTAGGTATACAAACTGATAAATACCTTCATCTTTGATTTGCTTGTATGTTTTCAAGAATTGAATTCGTTTAGAAGCAATATCTGGTAATTCCATTAAACCTCTGCGAGGATTATCCTTTAACCATTTAAATCCAATTTTTTTTAAAGTGGTATATAATGACCTACAGCAGCCATTGAAAAGGAATCTGGCTTTTAGTTTCTCATGTAATGTCGCAACAGTTACATGTTCCCTTCTTTCGTACATTTCATAAATTACGTTACGAATAGCACTCACATCCAAATTTGCTACATCCGTAATAGATTTACAATACTGGCGTTTCTTTGGAGAATTCAAAGGTTGCTTGGTTTTTACAGCATTGGAAATAGCACTAACTGTTGCTATTTCCAATGCTGTGAAAGATGAGTTACGGGAAACATTAGGTGAATCTACTCCATCATCCGCCACAATAAGTAGATGGGTAAATGAATTTAAACGTGGTAGAACAAGCTGTGTTGATGAAGCGCGCTCTGGAGCACCCAAAATCGTGACTTCTAAGGAAATGATTATAAAAATCCATAATATTATTACGCAAGATCGACGACTCAAAGTGAGAGAGATAGCAGACATGGTAAACATTTCAACAGAACGCGTACACCACATTTTAACGAAAGAATTGGGCCTTTCCAAGCTTTCGGCAAGATGAGTGCCGCGATTGCTTACTACTGATCAAAAGTTCACTCGTTTGCGCATTTCCAATGAGTGTTTGGACCTTTATAAGAGGAATCCGGTTGATTTTTGTAAGCGATTTATTACTTGCGATGAAACTTGGATACACTACAGTATACCCTAAACTAAACAACAGTCGAAACAATGGTTAGAACGTGGTTCTGCACCTCCGAAGAAAGCGAAAACCACTACATCAGCAAACAAGGTGATGGCATCGATTTTTTGGGACACAAAGGGCATTTTGCTCATTGATTACCTTCAGAAAGGTGCTATAATAAACGGACAATATTGTGCAGAACTTCTACAAAAATTAATTGTTGAGATTCGTGCTAAACGGCCAGGAATGGCAAAGAAAAAGATTCTGTTTCACCAAGACAACGCTCCCTCGCATACCAGCACAGTTGCGATGTCCAAAATCCACGAGTTGCATTTCCAGTTATAACCGCATGCACCATATTCGCCGAATTTAGCCCCTTCCGACTTCTACATTTTTCCAAAATTGGAAACGGCACTAGGTGGAAAGAAATTTTCGACGAGCTTATCATTTTCATAAATGAGTATTTTGCAAGCCTTCCGGAATTACATTTTAGAGATGGCATAAGGGCATTGGAGCACCGTTGGAATAAATGTGTATTACTTTTTTAGGACAATATATTGAAAAATAAAAATTATTTTGTATTTAAAAAATTCGTTTTTCTTTTCCATTCTCACTACTTATCAAACTACCATCGTATTAATATAATTGTCCACGTGTACCTAATGACTAAATGAAGAAGTATATAAGATGTCAGAAGTAGAGGGTTTTGGCCGATTCTGGCACCGCCACTGATGGCATCAAACTCGTCAGTATTTGCAATACGGATATTACAAATACTGACGAGTTAAGAATAATATATATTATATTTATTGCTAACTAATTCATTTTTCATTTCTGAAATATCATTTTTAGTATTTTTTCTGAATTTTGATTTTTTTTCTGAAATTATTTTTTAGTATTATTAGTAATTTCTCGAAGACTATTTTGTATTTCTTTAGACGTATTCTCATATACTTTCAAAATCTTTTTATTGAACACACTTTTTTCTTTCACAAAATACAATATATATAATTCTAATTATTTAATAACACCAGTCTCTCTTAATTCCTCGGTTATAGACAGAATTTCATTATTATGATTCGTATGTTCCGCGTTTTCCGATGCTATTAAAAGGTGCAAACGATTGACTAGTTCATTTACGTCATCCCACTGATACGGGTGTTTTTAACAAACATATTTGATCCACGACCGCTCCACGATCTTTCAACGGTTTAATTGTACATTTCCATTTGTTCCTGTATTCCCTCGACGATGAGCCCTTATATACCCTAATATGCTATTATAATGTTTTAAATCATTCTGTAGCCTATTGGATTCGATTTAAAAATGAGTTCGTATAGACCCTTACTGCCTGTATCGTTTGTTTCTAATTATTGTCATCTGCGTCTAACGTGATTATTTTACTTACTTATTACTCTTCAATATATTGACATTTGTGTCATATGTAATACCGTAAGTGGTGTCATACAAGTTGCCCGTATCTTTAAAGCGACCGCCTATGTAGCTTCTGGGTGAGGAGTTAAAAATTTCAAAAATTCATCAATTAGGCCCCGTTTCACTGTATGACTGATAAAAGCTTCGAAATTAACTGTCGACAAGATCAGGTGATCTCTCTGCAAAACTCAAGACTATATGTGGAAACTCTTTCATCCTCCAAAAAATCTGGTTGCTTGACTGTTTTTATTAATAGATCTTCCTGCTTTGTTATCGGTGAAGCAGTTTTCTCTTTTTTAATCGACTCCGACTTAATGATATTCCTAACGGCATCTCGTTTCACTTTATCGTTGATTTTTTTTTAAATTTTCCGCTCCTTTCGTTTCGTTGTTCTGTTTTAGCATGAGAACGCTTTAACGGACAGTTTGGTACTGTGAACGAGTGCGTCATGTATTAGCTTATACACACTAGAAAACAAGATAGTGCGAGACACTGAGCTGTTGTAGTTATAAATTCCGTAACAATGATGAATATATTGAAACAAGGTAAACAGCAGCTTTCCATCTTCATCATTGTCACAATAAATTCTGAATATAAAATAGGACTTACATGCGTATCATATATCAATCAAACTTGTTTCTGTATCGACCTTTATTAATATCATTGTCTTGTCAATTATTAAAAATCCATATTGGTTTTTCCAAACTCAGAATACATATGTTAAAAAGGAATCATTCTATTATTAATAACACCCTATCAACTACATATGTTTCATCGAATTCACGAATCGTCAGGTTGATTTGTGTTATTAATGAACGATTCCTTCAGAGTGTTTATCATATCTTTCGATACAGAAAATAATGAATAATATCATATCTCCATCTCTCGACCAATACATAAATGTATTGACCGACAAAGCAAGAACGCTTCTATCTTACAGATCGGAGACTATGTTTCCAGTGTATAATAGACAGAAACTTACATCTAGGCTTTATGCCAATTAAAGAATGTTAAAAAGGAATCATTCTATTATTAATAACACCCTATCAACTACATATGTTTCATCGAATTCACGAATCGTCAGGTTGATTTGTGTTATTAATGAACGATTCCTTCAGAGTGTTTATCATATCTTTCGATACAGAAAATAATGAATAATATCATATCTCCCTCTCTCGACCAATACATAAATGTATTGACCGACAAAGCAAGAACGCTTCTATCTTACAGATCGGAGACTATGTTTCCAGTGTATAATAGACAGAAACTTACATCTAGGCTTTATGCCAATTAAAGAATGTTAAAAAGGAATCATTCTATTATTAATAACACCCTATCAACTACATATGTTTCATCGAATTCACGAATCGTCAGGTTGATTTGTGTTATTAATGAACGATTCCTTCAGAGTGTTTATCATATCTTTCGATACAGAAAATAATGAATAATATCATATCTCCCTCTCTCGACCAATACATAAATGTATTGACCGACAAAGCAAGAACGCTTCTATCTTACAGATCGGAGACTATGTTTCCAGTGTATAATAGACAGAAACTTACATCTAGGCTTTATGCCAATTAAAGAATGTTAAAAAGGAATCATTCTATTATTAATAACACCCTATCAACTACATATGTTTCATCGAATTCACGAATCGTCAGGTTGATTTGTGTTATTAATGAACGATTCCTTCAGAGTGTTTATTATATCTTTCGATACAGAAAATAATGAATAATATCATATCTCCCTCTCTCGACCAATACATAAATGTATTGACCGACAAAGCAAGAACGCTTCTATCTTACAGATCGGAGACTATGTTTCCAGTGTATAATAGTTTCTGTCTATTATACACTGGAATCGGAGACTATGTTTCCAGTGTATAATAGTTTCTGTCTATTATACACTGGAATCGGAGACTATGTTTCCAGTGTATAATAGTTTCTGTCTATTATACACTGGAAACATAGTCTCCGATCTGTAAGATAGAAGCGTTCTTGCTTTGTCGGTCAATACATTTATGTATTGGTCGAGAGAGGGAGATATGATATTATTCATTATTTTCTGTATCGAAAGATATGATAAACACTCTGAAGGAATCGTTCATTAATAACACAAATCAACCTGACGATTCGTGAATTCGATGAAACATATGTAGTTGATAGGGTGTTATTAATAATAGAATGATTCCTTTTTAACATTCTTTAATTGGCATAAAGCCTAGATGTAAGTTTCTGTCTATTATACACTGGAAACATAGTCTCCGATCTGTAAGATAGAAGCGTTCTTGCTTTGTCGGTCAATACATTTATGTATTGGTCGAGAGAGGGAGATATGATATTATTCATTATTTTCTGTATCGAAAGATATGATAAACACTCTGAAGGAATCGTTCATTAATAACACAAATCAACCTGACGATTCGTGAATTCGATGAAACATATGTAGTTGATAGGGTGTTATTAATAATAGAATGATTCCTTTTTAACATTCTTTAATTGGCATAAAGCCTAGATGTAAGTTTCTGTCTATTATACACTGGAAACATAGTCTCCGATCTGTAAGATAGAAGCGTTCTTGCTTTGTCGGTCAATACATTTATGTATTGGTCGAGAGAGGGAGATATGATATTATTCATTATTTTCTGTATCGAAAGATATGATAAACACTCTGAAGGAATCGTTCATTAATAACACAAATCAACCTGACGATTCGTGAATTCGATGAAACATATGTAGTTGATAGGGTGTTATTAATAATAGAATGATTCCTTTTTAACATTCTTTAATTGGCATAAAGCCTAGATGTAAGTTTCTGTCTATTATACACTGGAAACATAGTCTCCGATCTGTAAGATATAAGAGTTCTTGCTTTGTCGGTCAATACATTTATGTATTGGTCGAGAGATGGAGATATGATATTATTCATTATTTTCTGTATCGAAATGATATGATAAACACTCTGAAGGAATCGTTCATTAATAACACAAATCAACCTGACGATTCGTGAATTCGATGAAACATATGTAGTTGATAGGGTGTTATTAATAATAAAATGATTCCTTTTTAACATTCTTTAATTGGCATAAAGCCTAGATGTAAGTTTCTGTCTATTATACACTGGAAACATAGTCTCCGATCTGTAAGATAGAAGCGTTCTTGCTTTGTCGGTCAATACATTTATGTATTGGTCGAGAGAGGGAGATATGATATTATTCAGAATACATAGATTTAAACTCATCGAATGTCATATCTGTGCCCACGTAATCATATAAGTATATGTATATCGCAGAATTGAGCATACTGTGTGAATAGTATTAGAAAATTGGCATTGTCTCTTATGAGATGCTAGTTTGTGACGACCTATACAAAAGAACCATCTGATTTAATCTTGTTTATCACAGGCTACATCGACGAATATGAATAAGGAATTCGATCTAGCGCCTGCTGTGTCTATAATGTCATAGTTTTTTTTTTATAAGGAAAATACTTAACATTAGGAAGCCCCTTCAAAACTCTTTCCAATAGCTGATGTTTCGGTTGCTATAGAGATCTCGAACAAATATAAATATTTTCAGCATGACATTTTTCTTACCGCAATTAGATGGTCGACAAATAATGCAACGGATTGTATTCGGCAACAATTTGCTATGCCTACGACAGTCTACTTTATCCTCAATGCACACATAGAAATTCATTATACTCAACCGTTCCTTCTGCTTCATGAAGCTCATCGTTCGAAACTGAAAATCATTGTGAAAAATACATAGCGCTATATGTAAATGAAATCAGTTCAATGTTAATTCTCTAATTAATAGCCTACTCATTGAATTACACAGATACTACTACAGATCTGTAGAATGCACATTCATTCAGTCATCGGATAACCATCCAATAACACCTGCGAACATTGCTTTCCTTAAATCTATCGGATTGACAGTAATCGAGAATAATGGAAAAGTTGGAAATATTGCAAGGAGTAAAGTTCGATGACACCATCGTGATGGAGCAATATTACATCTACTGTCCTAGAACGAGTAATTTTAAACCTAATAATGAAATACGCATTTCCTTTCAACATCAAAATATTTACACATTACTTAGTGATAGTTTCATCCGTATAGGTAAATTTATCGAGGATGATATAAGAGCTGGTATTTGTAAATTAACAAGCAACGCGCATGCATTTTTATTCGATCAGATGTTTTATGAAATTAACTGTGTTAAAATCGACTGTTGTGTGAAACGTACGTTTCTTATAACGATAATGAGTCCAAGTTGTTGGATATGGCGGGGTGGTTTTCATTTAAAGACAAACAGCCCAGACTATCCGCAAAGAAGTTTAACGTATGTTTATCATTATAATATTTTTTCGGTTTGCTAGAAGACTATGATCGTATTTTTTTAAGCGTCAGTCAAGAAATAATATTGAACCGCAGCAATACACATGATGCTTGTTATAAAAACACTCTGAAGGGTGGTGCAAAGAGAGAAACTCAAGAAATTGAAAAGATTGAATGGTATGCATCACATGTATCTGTAAAGGATAAGACTCGTTTGAAATTGTTCCAAGCTCTTAAGGAAAATAAGAAGATATCATACCGTTCCGTAAATGGCAGTTGTTTTAGTTGTCACAATTGTTACACTTCGCATACTATTACCTCCTCTTTTTAATTAAAAAGAAAAAAATGAGAATGTAAAAATGAACGAATGAATATATGAAGGTTACTTCAATGTTAATGTAAGGTGGATGATTGAGACAATTTATTACCTCCTTCGTTTTAATAAATAATATTAGGGATATTATTTAATAGAGAATATTTATTTGCACGTGTTGGTTAGTCAATTTATTACGAGCGCGTATTTGGCTAGCTAAAGCACTGTAATAAATGCAAATAAACAAATGAAAGAAAGTGATATAATTGAATGTAATGTGAGGTGAGGAGTTAATAATTAATAGTTGTGTACAATGAGCATCAAAAGTCCAGGACGCGTGCCAAGCTGAAAGAAAGATTATTAGTGGAATAAAACGACAGAAATGCCTTTAAAATTTTATTCACAAGTTAAATGAATTCTTAAAGCTTGAATGTGTTAAATAGAAATAGTTAACAAGAACGAGAGCAACAAATAAAATATGATGAACGTAATAGCAAAGCTGTAATAAAATATAAGTCTAACGATATTTAGCTGGTTAATAAAATATACAAAGAGTTAGATTAAAATACTTGTACTTGCGTGTTTGCGTATATGTATATATCCTGGATCAGGAAACTGTATTTTCCGCGAACGCGAAAAACACGAGGTCACAAGAAGCGCGAATAAAGGTTCGCGGCACAAACACGTGAAAGACGCGTGTAATCTCAATGACGACAGAAAAGCGAAGAGAGTTGTTCTTTTACGGTTATGGCTTTATAAGGAACCGACCCCATAACTGAGGGGGTATTGGTCATTTTTGAATTAACCAATAGCAAACAACAAGGACAAATCAGCTTATATTAAAATTGTGATCTTAATTTCAATATAAGCATTAAGCAAATTATCTACACAGAATAGTAGACGTGTATTCTGTGTAAAAGAAATACCAAATTGGGATTGGTATTTGAATCGCGAATTGTATTTAGAAATCAATATAACTAAGTTGATATCGAATTCAGTGAAAAGTTGGTCATTTCAAGTATAGTCTTGGTACCTGATTTCGGTGTTTATTGCAGCCTTGACCATTCGTACGTGACTAACACAAAAGGACTCTGCATCTGAATATATATACGAGGACCGGACAAATAATGACAGTATAATAATTTAGGAATTCAAGATCGAATTGTATTTTAAATTAAATAAATTAATCTTAAAAACGATATAAAAAATTATTATATATAGAGAGTGTAACAATACAAATAATAATTCTCTATATTATGTTTTTTAAATTAAGTTATTTAAATTTAAAAGTAGTTCGAGTTTCAAGTCATAAATTATTATTTATCTTGACCTTTTTGTGATATATACAAATGCAGGAATCTTTTGTATTCGTCACGTGCTGTTCAACTGTAATAAAGCAACGTCTACCCGCCGTTTTCTAGGAAGTCGAATATAGCGCGCCAATATTCTCGTTTGCTATTGGGTGGTTCAAACATGACCTGTCTCCTAACCCTTTAGCATACGGGGTGTCTTAAGAGCAGCCGCGTGTAAGAGACAGAGACTTCTTCTCAGACCATGACAAAGTACACACGCATTCCTTTGACGTGATCGTGAAGTTGTTTTCCCGCGTTTGTTGTATCCATGTGTTTAAGTTCGCGTTCGCGCAAAATACACAGCTTCCTGATCCAGGATATATATATACATATACGCAAACACGCAAGTACAAGTATTTTAATCTAACTCTGTATATTTTATTAAACAGCTAAAGATCGTTAGACTTATCTTTTATTACAGCTTTGCTATTACGTTCATCTTATTTTATTTGTTGCTCTCGTTCTTGTTAACTATTTCTATTTAACACATTCAAGCTTTAAGAATTAATTTAACTTGTGAATAAAATTTTAAAGGCATTCCTGTCGTTTTATTCCACTAATAATCTTTCTTTCAGCTTAGCACACGTCCTGGACTTTTGATGCTCATTGTACACAACCACTAATTATTAACTCCTCACTTTACGTTATCATTGAAGTAACCGTCATTCATTCGTTCATTTTTACATTCTCATTTTTTTTTTAATTCAAAGGAGGAGGTAATAAAGTGTCGCCCAATAACGTGGAGCTATTTTTAGATCAAGTGTGATCAACGAACCTACCCGCAGCATCATAATGAAGTCAAAAGTGAAAGGACAGCAGAGCAACCCTTCTAATTCCAAATTAAATGATTTGGTGGCGCCCACGTATACTTCATCTGATATACAATCTCTTATCAATGTTTTACAGCAATTTTGCAAATCAGTTGTTACAGCCCCTGTATCATCTCCGAAACCAGATATTTTCAGTGGAGATATTTTCCAGGACCCGGAAATTTTTCTCTTACAGCTGGAAACGTATCTGAAAGCACATACGCTAACTCCTGCCAGGACAATCGATGAAATTGCATCATACCTTGATGGAGAAGCAGCGATATGGTTTGAGCAACTTGATAATCAAATTGATTCTTTCGATTGTTTCAGCGAACTCTTTCTCGAAAGTTACAAAGCTGTCGAACGTCAGGATAAACTGCATGAAATTTTGTATGGTTGTTTTCAGAAAGAAAATGAACGCGCAGTTCCTTTTCTTTTGAAGAAAAAACGTTTATGTAATCGTTTATACCCGGACTGGGATGACACGAAGATTACAACGTTAATCAAGAGGCAATTAAGATCCGAATACAAAGTGATGTTAGGACCAAAACCTGTACAATCAACAAAAGCGCTAAGAGAAGCCTGCATGCAGATTGATAATTATATTCATGGAGATCCTACGGAAATTTACGCAAGTAAAGTATCAGTCTCATCTAATTTACTTTTAGGTAATAAAGCGAAGGAGCCGATAAGGAAAGGATTACCGCCCTGTAGCTACTGCTCGGATAATCACTGGCATCGCAATTGCCCAATCCGCAGAGCGAAACAGCAGCCATCGTTGAATTATTTACAACATAATTCATCATCAAGCACACCCCGTATATGCGTAAACGTCACAGGACGCTCTGTCGACGCTCTTTTGGACACCGCGGCGTCACATAACTTTGCCGTCCCGTCCATTGTTCAACGCATAACATCGAAGAAGTTTAATACGGCATCATTAGGCAACAAATTTTCGTACCTGAAAATCACCGGAACTGGGATTGTAAACATGCATATTCAAAACAAGGTAATCGAAATTCCTGTTTTTATTGCACCAGATTTGCGTGAAAATCTCATTCTTGGTATGCCGTTCTTCGAATCACAACAAGCTGTATTAAATATAGGAAAACGTTGTTTAGATTTTGGTAAGGATATTCGTCATTCAATTAAATTCGTTACATCCAATATCTACCCAAGCACCAAATCTAATCCTAATGTTAACCCTATCCCTTCTTCACGTGCAATCGAGTCTGTTAGTATTTTTCAGCGACCTAAATTACCTAGATTAAGTAGGTCAACCCAGGTACTTCAGAAAAATACGAAGAAACGACACTCTAGTCGAAAAGGTCACGGTACAACAAAGGACCGAACAAAGAATCAGGTAAACCGGACAAGGCCCGTCTTCAAGCGAGACCGACCGTCAGCCAATGCCGGGGATCATTGGTCAAACGCCGCCATCCATTGTAGAAAGACCGACGGTCAACATCGACATCTGCATCGACCTCGCCACAGAGTCATTAGTGCGCGAACGGGTACTCCTACACACGCGAATATCACAAATAGTAATTTACTTAGTTCTAAGTTAGCTAGTGATGTAATGTTAGATTAGGGTCGATCTTTCCCTTTCCGTAGCGATACCCAAAATATTATTTTGTATTTTTTTTTCGCACCTAACACCTGTGCGACTTAAACAAGCAGACCAGTTTTCGCTTTCTTTGTCTTACATTGCTAAGTTCTAGCAATTTCAAATTCAATCAAACGTGATAAACTGGATTCTTGATGTTTAAGGGCGTGTCCTTGCTCACACTGCGATTTTCCAGGTTTTATCGCAATCACTCGTATAGTGACGTGAGTACAGTATAGCACAAGTCGATCCTGGGCGCATTTTCTTTGCCTTTAAAGTAAATCAATGATGCATTTGATTAACGATTCCTCATTTGAAACACTAACATCAACAACATATCACAAATAAGCTCACCAACGCGTGCGGGAATTGTTACACTTCGCATACAAATAATAATTCTCTATATTATGTTTTTTAAATTAAGTTATTTAAATTTAAAAGTAGTTCGAGTTTCAAGTCATAAATTATTATTTATCTTGACCTTTTTGTGATATATACAAATGCAGGAATCTTTTGTATTCGTCACGTGCTGTTCAACTGTAATAAAGCAACGTCTACCCGCCGTTTTCTAGGAAGTCGAATATATCGCGCCAATATTCTCGTTTGCTATTGGGTGGTTCAAACATGACCTGTCTCCTAACCCTTTAGCATACGGGGTGTCTTAAGAGCATCCCCGTGTAAGACACAGGACTTCTTCTCAGACCATGACAAAGTACACACGCATTCCTTTGACGTGATCGTGAAGTTGTTTTCCCGCGTTTGTTGTATCCATGTGTTTAAGTTCGCGTTCGCGAAAAATACACAGCTTCCTGATCCAGGATATATATATATATATATATATACATATACGCAAACACGCAAGTACAAGTATTTTAATCAAACTCTTTGTATATTTTATTAAACAGCTAAATATCGCTAGACTTATCTTTTATTACAGCTTTGCTATTACGTTCATCATATTTTATTTGTTGCTCTCGTTCTTGTTAACTATTTCTATTTAACACATTCAAGCTTTATGAATTAATTTAACTTGTGAATAAAATTTTAAAGGCATTCCTGTCGTTTTATTCCACTAATAATCTTTCTTTCAGCTTAGCACACGTCCTGGACTTTTGATGCTCATTGTACACAACTACTAATTATTAACTCCTCACCTTACGTTATCATTGAAGTAACCGTCATTCATTCGTTCATTTTCTTTTATAATTTTTCATCTAATTCAAAGGAGGAGGTAATACTACGTACAACAAAATACAATATGTGGCTCATTAAGACGAGGGTGAATTTAGAGAAACCACGTCCGAAACCATTGTCGGGATTCAATATAAGAAAAAAGATAATGTATTAGAGGACTCTTCCGACTTTGATCATTCAACAATTACAAATATAAACTTATATTTAAATTTTGAGAGCTATTCATACTCCCCTATGAATTTAGATATGGGGCTTAAACATTATGCATATACCAACCACTTTTAGATTTTAACCAGTTTCACGACCACGCTCTATATGTAATTGATTACGCCATCGCAAGGGAGCTCATTCTCTCGATTGTGATAGAGTTGTACCACTTTGACGAGCAACATCGACGAACGAGTTATGGTAACTCCGAGGTATGGCTAAGCTGTTGCGGACAAAGATTTCCTAATACGACTATGTATAGAAGACATCTTCGTTCGCAGCAGCATTTATCGAATAATGACATTCTATAAGAGGATGGAGTACATAAAATTGCTAGTAGTTTCAAAAATCGTGTCGCGTGATATAAAATTTCAGACCAACAAAATGCTGATATACAAACCTTTTTGGCTGAATCTAAATTATGATTGTGCTAGCTATTCAAAAATATCGGTGATCGGGTAGTTTCTGATGTTGAAGTGTAATTTCAGTTATTCACTCCCTATGTGAAACCTCAAGCGGATGAGTGAATAACTGAATTAAAATCCTTTAATACCAGATATGTATAATATACAATCAACAAACGTGTTCGATGTTTTTAATCAGTTGGCTAACAAACTTATAATAAAATTAGAGGAGTTTCAAGAGAGGGACCCTAGCTGGGCGTTAACTTCGGTCTCGCATTTAGAAATTAATATAAATTCTTTTACGCCCGTTAGTTGATTCTCATACTTGGAACTATCTGCTTCAATAAAAAATAAAATGGCATACATCAACATTCGAAATAATGATGATGCATGTCTAGCTTGGTGTTTATCAGCAGCAGGGTGACTTCCTACTCCCATTATGCACCGTCTTAAACTTAGAAAACATTGAATTACCAACAAAATTGAAAATTTAAATATAAATGTATAAGGTTTAGCATATAATTCGCAAACAAAAAGTTATGATGTTGTAAGGGCAATTTATTTAACTCAAAATAGAGAAGATTTATATGTAAATTTATTGCTGATTGAGGAATAGAAGAAATCTCATTACGTGTTAATTCAAAATCTCTCCAGATTAATTTCATCTCAAATTAATCGTAAAGAACATTGTAAATATTTATGTGATGGGTGTTTGGTTTATTTTGATACAGCGAACAAATTGAACATCCATCACATAAATGATTGCAATTATCTATATACCGTTCTACCTCCAACGGAGCCGTGTGAAACAAAATTAAGGGAAATGGAACTTCAAAATATTTTCAAATTTACAGACCTTAAAAAAGAGATGTTTATACCGTTTGTTGTGTAAGCAGATTTTGAATGTTTACTTCAACTAATTCATTCATGTAGCGGTAATCGATCCTCATCGTACACGCGAGAATCATATACAGTATGTAAGTACATTCCATACAGTATACGCGGTGCGATGCAAGCATAATTATAATTTAAATAAATTGGTGACGTATGCTGGTCTAGTTTGTTCAATATTATTTAGTGGACGGTTGATGGACGATATTAAAGCTGTATATGAAAATTATTTAAAAGTTGTCATTCCGATGATTTCATTAACCCCCATTGAGAGAAATGATTTTAATATGCAGTTATCTGTCACATTTGTAAAAAATTTCTGCATGGAGATAAAGTAGCGGATCACTGTCATTTAACTGGGAAATTTAGGGATACTGCGCATTCAAATTGTAATTTAAATTTCAAAATTACTAATTTTATTCCGGTATTCTTTCATAACCTAAGCGGCTATGATAATCATTTGTTTATTAGAGATTTGGCAAATGATTTAGATATAAACGTTATCTCAGTTAATAAAGAAGAATATATTAGTTTTACTAAAAAAAGTTTTGGTTGATAATTATACTAATAAAGCGGGGGATAAGAGACGTATTTATTTAAATTTACGATTTTTAGATTCTTTTCGCTTTGTAACATCTTCCATCTACAAATTATCAAACAATTTATCCTCGAATAATGTTAAGGTTGTTAAATCTCATATATGTTTAAGTAAATATAGGATATTGGTCAATTTAATTTAATTAGACTTAAAGGAGTGTTTTCCTACGAATATATACATAGATATTTTTGATCGATTGTTCGAACCAGCACTACCTCCAATTTGTAAATTTCATACTTCATTTACTGGTGAAGATATTTCGGTTGATGATTATAGACACCTCTAAACTGTATGGAGTAAGTTTAAGCGTCGTCATT
The DNA here is from genome assembly GCA_031893035.1 of Dermolepida albohirtum. Classification (NCBI taxonomy): domain Eukaryota; kingdom Metazoa; phylum Arthropoda; class Insecta; order Coleoptera; family Scarabaeidae; genus Dermolepida; species Dermolepida albohirtum. The sequence continues at coordinate 9,659 of JAVIWB010001770.1, read as the reverse complement.
TGTTAAATTATGCAAATTTATGTCTAAAAACAGATGTGTTGTTATCAAACATTTTCGAAAATTTTCGTAATATTTGTCATAAAACATACGATTTGGATCCCGTTCTATATTACACGTTGCAGTCATTCTTGGACTGTCATATCGAAATATACTAAAACTAAATTGGAGTTACTCACTGACTATGACACGCATCATTTCATTAAAAAAAGTATAAGGGGTGGGTTATTGCAGGCAAATTTAAGATATGCGGCTGCTAATAATAAATATTTAAAAACATATGATGCGAGTTTTTCAAATTCATATTTAATTTACTGGACTGCTAATTATTTACATGGGTGGGCGATTTCACAGTATTTACCATTTGGTGGCTTTCGTTGGTTATTAAATGTTGAAATTGGAAATTTAAATATTCAGAAGTCCTACGCGATAACCTTTTCTATCGGAGAACTTAACGCTTCCAACATCTAAATTTCCCAATAAGAAATTAACTGCAAACTTACACAATAAATTGAAATAAGTTATACATTACAGAAATTTGAAACAGGTTTGGAATACTGTTCTCAAAATTATTAAAATTAATCGTATTTTAGGGTTTAAATAATAGGCTGCAAGATTATACCGATCGGGGTACGAGTTTCAGAAGAAACGTTCGGAACGATTTTGAAAAAGATCTTTATAAATTATTAAACATCTCGGTGTTTGATAAAACTATGAAAAAAATTGACAAACGTGTAGACGTGAAATTAACTCATTGAGGAAATATAGGTAAACGCTTCTAGTTTAATAGCAAAACAGAATTTTAAGAATATTAATATTTCTGAAAACTTTGTCGCTATCCAGAAGGAGAAACTTAGAGTAATATGTAATATGTAATATGTATGAGTAATATGGAGCCCAAATTTTCAAATCAATATGGCGACCAAATGTTCAAAACAAGATAGCGACCAAATTTTCAAAACAAGATGGCGTTCAAATTTTCAAAACAAGATGGTGCTCCGAAACAAGATGGCACTCAAATTTTCGAAACAAGATGGCGGCAATAAATTTAAGACTATATATCGGGCAATATATTTTAATATTCCAAACAGTATATTTAATTTTAAATTAAAAATGGTGTATCCAATCTACGGGGTTTGATCAAAAAGTTGTTAAAATAAACATACGAGGTTCTGTCGAAAAAACTTCAAAAACAAGATGGTGGCCCCAAGTCAAAAGGGCCGTAAATTTTGAAAAACAAAATGGGTCTCAAATTTTCAAAACAAGATGGAGCTCCGAAAGAAGATGGCGCTCAAATTCTCAAATACGATGGCGGCAATATTATATGTATATTATCTGATAATACATATTAATATTCCAGACTGTATATGAATTTAAATGAAGGGAAAATTTCTTACCAAAAAATGGAAGCACACACAGAAACACTGCTACCTCAGCCGCGCCAAATGTACTACTGGCACATTAAACAGCAGTTAACAGCTGTCGTGGCTTCAGGTGTTGTGGGGGTAGTATTACGTAATATTTCTAGAAATTTCTTAAAGTCATGTTACATTCTGTTTTCAGCACCTGTATATTCTAGAAATATTACAAATTAATTTTTAAAGACGTTTTATTAAGCACAATATTAAATCAACAGCCTAATCTCATTACTTCTACATCAACATGTAAAGTATTGTAATGTAGGTATAAGATTTCATACATATACAAAACATTTAAAGAAGTAATATTACAAGATAATAATGTCTTTATATTGTTGTATACATCACTGTAACGTTGAATTATAGAATTGAACAAAATCCGTACTCTTTAGAACAGATAATTTTTTATGTGGTAATTCCATCAAGTTGAAGATGTTGTATGTGTCTTGATATAAAAGAATTTGCTTATCACGACTCAAGAGTCGTGATAAGCAAATTCGTGATTCGTCTCAAGAGACGAATCACCCGTATGTCTTTATACGTACTATATTCCATCTCATGATTAGGGCTGCACCCCTCCGTCTTGCAAAATTCTTCCCACTCATCAGTTGTGAAGAAGATGCAATCATTCGATGAACGAATTTGAATGATGGGCTCAAATCCAGCAGCAGGACTTAGACCTACGACAATCTATTTAGTTCCACTATTATTTAGTAAATAATTAGATTGACCGACTAGTTGTTTTTCTTCAACGATCGCTTTTTCTTTCATTTTTAAGGCATTAGCAATGAATTCGTCGTAATTTTTGTTGTTAGTCACATCATTATTAACAACAAGAAGAAAAATCTATATACCATATGCCATTACCACGACTTTATAACACGAATAAAAATTTAAAACTAAATGCCTTCAAACTTACGTCTATTTATAAATTTCCTCGTGGTGAGGAAGACATTCTCAGCGCAGGCGTTCACGAGACTATAGAAATAAAAATTAATTAGTAATGTTATTTTATATATATTATTACCTCCTCCTTTGAAGAAAATAAAAATGGGTGAATGATGTGGTTGGTTATGTGAATGTGGATGATTTATTGAGACAATTTATTACCTCCTTTGTTTTAATAAATAATAATAGGGATATAATTTATTAGAGAATATTACTTTGCACATGATGGTTAGTCAATTTATTACGAGCGCGTGTTCGGCTAGCTAAAGCGCTATAATAAATACAAATAAAAAAAAGAAAAGAAAGTAATATAATTGAATGTAATGTGAGGAGTTAATAATTAGTAGTTGTGTACAATGAGCATCAAAAGTCCAGGACGTGGGCTAAGCTGAAAGAAAGATTATTAGTGGAAATAAAACGACAGGAATGCCTTTAAAATTTTATTCACAAGTTAAATTAATTCTTAAAGCTTGAATATGTTAAATAAAGATAATTAGTAAGAACGAGAGCAACAAATTAAATATGATAAACGTAATAGCAAAGCTGTAATAAAAGATAAGTCTAACGATATTTAGCTGTTTAATAAAATATAAAAAGAGTTAGATTAAAATGTGCATTGGGCGATGCGCGTACTTGCGTGTTTTTGTATATGTATATATCCTTGATCAGGAAGCTGTGTATATTCCGCGGACTCGAAATTAAACACGAGGTCACAAGAAGCGCGAATAACGGTTCGCGGCACAAACACGTGAAGGACGCGTCTAGTCTGGATGACGACAGAAAGCGAAGAGGGTTGTTCTCTTACCGTTATGGCTTTATAAGAAACCGGTCCCATAACTGAGGGGGTATTGGTCATGTTTGAATTAACCAATAGCAAACAAGAACAGGCACGCTTTAATTTCAATATAAGCATTAAGCAAATTATCTACACAGAATAGTGGACGTGTATTCTGCGTAAAAGAAAGAAAATCGGGATTGGTATTTGAATCGCGAATTGCATTTAGAAATCAATATAACTAAATTGATATCGAATATGAGTCAGTGAAAAGTTGGTAACCTCAAGTACAGTCTTTGGTACCTGATTTCGGTGTTTATTGCAGCCTTGACCATTTGTACGTGACTAACACAAAAGGACTCTGCATCAGAATATATATACTAGGACCGGACAAATAATGACAGTATAATAATTTAGGAATTCAAGATCGAATTGTATTTTAAATTAAATAAATTAATCTTAAAAACGATATAAGAAATTATTATATATAGAGGGTGTAACAATATATATATATATATATATATATATATATATATATAAATATATATATATATATATATATATATAAATCTATAATTACCTATTCAACACGTCATTCTCCTATTCATCGATGTCATGATGGCCCCATGCGTAGAATTACTCTGCATATGTAAATTAGCAATGTTAAATAATGATTGCAAATATATCATAATTGGACGCGTTCAGACCTGTTGTTATATTATTTTATAGGCAGGGATAGTTATTGGAAAATTAACAAAACAGCACAATTTACTTAAAGTTGTGTTTGAAGTAAGACATGAAAATGTCTACAAATAAATTAGATTCAAACGAAAAATTTGAACAATTTTTGTATATAATCGGTGATTGTTTACCAAATATTATTAGTTGGCGAATATTATATTCCAAACTAGAACATATGGACTGTTTATTTATGGCAGCATTTGCCCAACAAAATAAACAATACTTTGATGTGGATGAATTGGTGGATGTATTAGAACAGTGTAACTCTCATATGGATGCTAGCAAGAAGGTTAATATTTAAATAATTATGAATTGCTTGGAAAATCTGATGCCGAGTGTCGAGCAGAAATATTGTATATGTTTTTGACATAAAGACATCAAGTATTTTAAATTTATATGGAGAAACTCCACATAATAATCTATTTAATATATAAAATAAAATTATTGTTACTATATCATGAGAATATATTGCATATTTAAATTAAAATAAAAAATGTGAAATCACAAACGTATTTGCGGCTTTTTTTATTTCCTTTATGGGAATTATTTTTGCTTGATAAGAAGAAGCAAGTATTTAGTTTTAATTCCTTTATTTAATACAATAATTGAAACATCTTTGTGTATAAAAATTACAACTAATTATTACATGTATATGGCTACAAGTAATTACACTTACATATATCAAATCATCCTTATCTAACCAGCTATTATGACTGTTATCTAATCTTAAAAATTTAACATATATTTTTCGTCCTTTAGAGCGAATTATTTTCTCGATTAACTAACATCTTTGTTTCTTGTTTTGAGCAGTTCAGGCTCATAGAAACTGCCCAGTGTCGGCTTACCATTCATGTCTTCCAACAAATATGTTGCGGGATTTGTAATGTTGTCTTTAACAATTTTAAATAACTCTGTGTATATTCTTTGCTAAATAACGATTTATATTTACTGATACGCACAACATCACCAACATTAAACCTATTTTTTCCTTTTATATTAATACTACTGTACACATTAGACAATAGTTCTCTCTCATCTTCTAATGTGATATTATACGGCTTTTTGTTTTATTATATTGATTCGTAATGGCCGCAAGAACGTTAAGCCATCTGTATTTACCAATCAAACTGAACTGTATATATAATTTATTTTTTATTGTGCGAATTGCTCGTTCAGCGATTGCGTCTTTTTTCGTGTTGTATGTAGAATAATAATTTGTTTCATACAACTGCATCAGTTTATTAAAATGCATGTTGTGAAACTCTTTTACAGCATCCGTTTGTAGATTTTTAGGATGTCTTGGACCTTCCAGAATTTTCTCCATGACGTTCCGAATAGCCAAATCGGTTTTATTTTTTATTGGTTGTGTCCAAAAATATTTAGAAAAACAGTCTATAACGTCGAGTACGTATTTAAAGCCGCTATTCTGTTTAGAGTATGGTAAAAATTCCATCAAATCAGTCTGCCATAAATCATCGAAGCCTTTAATAATAATATGCCGCTTGGAAAGTTCTTTCTTAATCGTCTATGCAATTCATCAACAACGTCCTGTTTACTCATTGTACACTAACGAAATTGTATACATATCTAAGTATATATACAAAATTAAACCCTTTCAAATTCCGTTCTATTATTTATTTCGCTTTTGGTTTTGGATATATTAATATTGAGAGTTTCTAGTTGTCTCTTCAATTCTTGATAATTATTTGAGTGTTCTACATTAGCTTTGCTTAAAATATCCATATCTTTTTGAATCGACGAATTTGAATTATTAATGTTTTTAATAATTTCACTGCGCAAATTACGTTTTTTTTTAAATTTTTCGATAATTAGTTATCAACTATTTCTAATTCCGCAACATTTTTATTAAGAAGTTTTTTCATCTCCAAGGTGGTGTTATATTGTTTTAGTTCTATCATAATTTCATTATTTTGGTTCGTATGTCCTACGTTTTCTCATGCTATTAGAAGATGCAAATGATCAACTAGCTCATTTACATCATCCCAATAAATATACTGATACGGGGTGTTTTTAACAAACATGTTTGATCCATGACCACTCCATGATTCTGATGGCTTTTTTGCAATTAGCGGTTTAAATACATGTTGTCATTTCATCCCCATGTTTCCTCGTAATTGTTTTGTGCTGTCATTACCTCGGCGATGAGCGCTGGTATGCTCTAATATGTTATTTTATGGTTTCAAATCATCATCACTGTAGTCTATTGGATTCGTTTTAAAAATAAGTTTGTAAATCTTTTTGTAATGAATATTGAACACGAAAACAAAACTCACGAGCATATATAACAATCAGACTTATTTCTATATCGACCGGTATTATGCTGCTACCCTTATCGATTATTAAAAATCCATATTGATCTTTCCAACACTCGGAACATACCGTGCATTCATTTTACCTCGCTACGAAAACTGTACCACATTATATTCGGGTCTAGCTGCCGAATACCGATCAGAATATGAAGTAGTGGGGCGCGAGTCATTTGAATCACGACTATAACTGACTACTGATCGTACTAGCTGCAGCCCCACCACTAATTTGTGGTTTGCATTTAGGAGAGTGTGTTACGGTAAGACCTTTAAATTTAAATATTTTTTTAATTATATTACTTTGATAATGTATACATTGGAAGAAAAGATTCAAATGGTAACATGGGCTTTGAAAGGTAATTCTTTACGGCGTATCCAGCGCCTTTTCTCTGAAAAGTATGTAGATCGTCCCTTTCCTGCATTAACAACAATATCATTAGTAGTTAAAAAGTTTAAATCAGAAGGTTGCATTTTGGGATGTAAATGTAATAAAATACGGAGAATAAATAACGATAAAGAAATGCAGGAAGTCATGGTGTGCGCAATGGTCGAAGAAAATTCCAATATTACTATATCTAAAATATCAGAAGAGATAGGTATTAGCGTGGGTAAAGTTCATAAGATATTAAAGAAAAATAAATACACATCCTATAAATACCAAACTCATCAGGAAATTTTTCAGGCTGATCAACACCGCAGAATGGAATTTTGTGAAACTGTAATAGAACATGTAAATGCGAATGAACACTTCATTGAGACTATCGTGTTTACCAATGAATCCACGTTTCTGTTGCACTGTAAACACAGTCCGTCGAATCTTCGATATTGGTCTATTGAAAACGAGTATCAACAATTGAATACGGGGATACAGTATCCTGAAAAATTGAATGTTTGGGCTGGTATTTATGGGAATAACATTATTGGTCCATTCTTTATCGAAGGAAATTTAAATGGGGAAATACATTTGAATCTTCTTCGATACGACATTGTCCTTGCTTTGAGAACTATTAATCCCAATTTAGAGAACGTATGGTTCCAGCATGATAGCTGTCCGGCCCATGGAACTAGAATTGTGAATGAATATTTAAATAATATGTTGCCCCAAAGAGTTATATCTAATAGTGATAGAATTCGCTGGCCATCAAGGTCACCAGACTTAGCCCCTAATGACTTTTTTTATGGGGTTACATAAAATCAAAGTTATATGGGCATCAAGACGAAAGGGCTAATAATTTGGAAGAATTACGGGTTAATATCGAACACCAATTCCAAATTATTAATCCTCTTGTACTGGCCAATGTTCGAAATGAATTTTATAATAGATTGGGGTACTGTTTAGCGCAAGCAGGAGGGACATTTGAGAATTTAATTAATTGAATTTATTTTCTGTATTTAAAAAGTATTTTATAAGTTTTGGCAAGTTATATTTATTTTCTGTTTAAAGAGTATTTTTTAAGTTCCGAGAAGTTATTTTCAGCTTCTTTAAGAGTTTTTTTTATTTTTAAACGTTTTATTAGAAAACGTCTTTTAGTTCAATGCGAAACTTATTGTAAAAATACCTAATTGTACAGTTAAAAGTAATTATAATTTATTAATTTTTGGACGTAAACAATTTGGACAGTCAGTGATAGACCTTCCGCCAAGTACCACGAACAACTACTTAATCTGTAATCTGTAGTCAGTCGTTGTTTTGATTCTACTGACTGGCGCCCCACCACTTTACATTCTGATCGGCATTCGGTATCTAGACCCGAATATAATATGATACGGTTTAGTTCGAGCACTCGCTATGGTAAACCTAAGGATTTCACATCTTAAAAAAAACCTAAAACAAAGACGGTGTCTGAGCCAAAGTCTCGGATGTCGGCATCATTCACCCAACCTACATTTTTAGAAGATGAATACGTGGGTGAACTGTTACTGGAAACTCCTACTAGTGTTGAAAGATTAGCAGAAGATGATGATGAAAACGAAATGAATACAAGTGAAAATGTAAATCTAGATAAATCAATGGCTCACGCTCTTGCAAACGAAACTAAGCAAGTCAATAATTGCTAATAATTGAATGAAACCTTTATAGAAACAGGCGCAGTTAGGGAAGCACTAAAAGAGCATTATCCTATACGTCCATATCTCATCGGTTTAATGATAGATGAAAAGTATGGGATACACGAAGATGCTGCAAAAAGAAACCTTAAAAATCTTTATATGCCGATGCAAAGAATTATAAATTTATTCTTAATGATGCAAATGCACATAGAGTTGATTACAATCCTAATAAAAAGTATAAAATTAGTAAAACTACCAAATATACGACAATTATTAAACCTATTATACAAGGAAAAAAAACCTGAAGTTTAATGGACAAGAAATGGTTTAGATCTACGAAGAGGAATATCTGTAAGAAAAACGATTGATATTAGCGATAATTGAAGAATTAAAGCAGTTCAAAATTGTTAAGTAGTTAAGATAACTTCAGGTGATACATAAGTAGTTGAAGTGAACCGTTTCTTCAGCAATTAATATATTGATATCGATTGTGCATATATAGAGATGACGATATATAAATTTGGGAGACATACATAAACATGCTGTTAAGAGACATTTAATGGAAGCAGACGTAGTGTCAGATCTTCTCGGAAACCCCACAGCTAAAGAGATATTGAAAATGCATAAGGAAAGCATTCTTCCTCTCGCTACACCATTAGCGTCAACGATTTACCCTATTATCGAAACAGAATTATTTATATATGAATAAAGGTTAAAGCGGAAAGGTTATAAATGTCCGTTATTCCAACGCGAAATTATCACCGTTGCAAATCAACAGGGTACTATTTGATTCCAAAAACCAATAACATTAACAGAAGGAACGAAGCTTAGGTTGAAGTACATTGGTTCGAAACATACAGAACCAGTATTTGCGGAAATAGTCGTCGATGGAAATGCCATCAATTAGAAGGGATGTCGTAAGCGAAATACATAGTCCTGCACGAAGGAAGTTTCCTAGACGACGGGTTTTAATAGAAGGATTGCGGTATTTATTTCAATTTGATTGGAACGATATCCTATATCGAAGCGAATGATAGTTTCAAATATATTCTTGTATGTATTAATACATTTTCAAAATTTACTTGGGTGCATACAGAACCAGTATTTGCGGAAATAGTCGTCGATGGAAATGCCATCAATTAGAAGGGATGTCGTAAGCGAAATACATAGTCCTGCACGAAGGAAGTTTCCTAGACGACGGGTTTTAATAGAAGGATTGCGGAATTTATTTCATTTTTATTGGAACGATATCCTATATCGGAGCGAATGATAGTTTCAAATATATTCCTGTATGTATTAATACATTTTCAAAATTTACTTGGGTGCTTCCTGTAAGAAATAAAACAGCGAACGAAGTAACGAAAGCCATGGAATCCATACTTGTAACAGGGAAGAAAAATATAA
>JAVIWB010001769.1:0-24844 GCA_031893035.1 Dermolepida albohirtum | reverse complement strand
TTAGAACGTGGTTCGTACCTCCAAAGAAAGCGAAAACCACTTTATCGGCAAACAAGGTGATGGCATCAATTTTTTGGGATTCAAAGGGCATTTTGCTCATTGATTACCTTCAGAAAGGTGCCACAATAAACGGACAATATTATGCAAAACTTCTACAAAAATTAAATGTTGAGATTCGTGCTAAACGGCCAGGAATGACAAAGAAAAAGATTCTGTTTCACCAAGACAACGCTCCCTCGCATACCAGCGCAGTTGCGATGTCCAAAATCCACGAGTTGCATTTTCAATTAGTACCGCATGCGCCCTATTCGCCGGATCTAGCCCCTTCCGACTTCCACCTTTTTCCAAAATTGAAAACGGCACTAGGTGGAAAGAAGTTTTCGTCTAACGACGAGCTTATCATCTTCGTAAATGAGTATTTTGTAAGCCTTCCGGAATCGCATTTTAGAGATGGCATAAAGGCATTGGAGCACCCTTGGAATAAATGTATTGCTCTTTTAGGAGAATATATTGAAAAATAAAAATCATTTTGTATTTAAAAAATTCATTTTTCTTTTCCATTCTCACTACTTATCAAACTACCCTCGTATACAAAATGTAAAATCTAAAAAAGTAAAATTTCTTCAAAATAATACTTTTTCGGATTTTACTTTTTGTATAATTATATAATAAAACTTAAATTTTGCAGAAAGCATTAAACTTATTTTTCTATTACTCTCTCGGGTGGGCAAATACTTACGGCAGGTAGTGTACATTAAAACCCAGCCCATATATAAACAATTATATATAATTTAAATTTAATTACGTATAACTACAAAGTAATAAATGAATAAAATAACTGATAATTGCAAGTTTATAAACATGCATTGCTAAATAATTAGTATAATTACAGTTCATTTGTGAAAATTTTTCAGAAATTTAATTAAAAGGTCGTTGTCCTGCATAAACACAAAATTTTCGCCGGGTATACGTCGCCCCGATGATATTCTTGCAAAATTTCTAAATAACCCTTCTTTCGCTTCAAGTTCCCTGTGTCAAAAGCAACCTCAAACTAGCATAGAACTTCTTCCTTGTGTGACGGTTGACACTACACTACAATCCCGCAGCATTCTTTGACCACTCGCTCTTCTTACAAAAACACGCCTTGACTGTCCAAACAGTTCAAACTCTGATTATCAGTCTATAAGACCCTTTTCTAGTGATCCAGTATCCAATCCCTGTGTGTTTCTGCCCATTGTTGTCGTTTCTGCCTGTTTTCAGGTCGAAGTAAGACTTTTCTTACAGCAATGCGGCGGTCATGATTTGCCGCTTTTAATCTTCTTTTCACCGTAGTAACAGAAATTTTTCTTGGATGATCGCGATTCATTTCTGCGGCAATTTTGGGTGCTGTCAGTCTCCTATTTCGTTTACTCAGCAATTTTATACGTTCATCGTCGGCGTGAGAAGTTTTCTTCAAATACGTGTCTAAATTGTGTCGGAGGTATTTAGAAAAACTAGAACAAGAAGGAATAATTATAATTATAAAATTGTTTCCTCGGAGTCCCGAGTGAAATCCTGTAGAGCTATTATAAGTGAGCTAGGCACATAAGTGCGAAGATCATTTCCTACATCCACAAAAACACTATAGACCCAAGTACAGGATGCACGAATTTACTTGAGAGGATACTGAACACATCGAACAATCAAAAATGTAGGCAAATTTAAAAGAATATTTGTTAAAATTTCTTGCGCTCCAGCAAGACAAAGCTAGAAGACAAAGTTTCTTCAATTAGCCGTGACCAACAAGAAATAGTATTCTGTGCCAAAATTTCTCCGTACCGTTCTTTTCTTAGAATACCGACTGTTTTAATAGGATCGCCTATTTTTGTACCAGCAAAACAATTCCAAATCATAACTGATCCTCCTCCATGCTTGATGCGAAAACTCGTTTTCCATATCTTAGCGCAAACGTGTTCTTTTTGAAGCGAATATTTCAAATTTGGATTCATTGGTCCAGTGCACTTTTTCCATTCTTTCAGCATCCAATCTTAGCGTTGTCTTCTTCAAGCTAACCGTTTTATTTTATTTTGCATTATTTATTTTGCAAACTGGTTTATTCCGGCGTTATTCAAAATATCGATTGTATTTTAAAATAATATACATACTAACAGTGCGACACGAACTCTTTACACTTCGAAAAAAAATCGCTGTTGTGGAGTGAAAACTATGGTTACGTTTCGTATTCTTTTCCTCACTAATAAACAGATTATTGATCTCATCTAGTACGTCGGTGTACAGACAATCTATATAGATTCAGTATTCTGTTTGCCGAAATTCCTATTGCTAGATCTCATTGTTGTCACATCATGCAGCGTAGCTCCAGTTGCATTTTCAATCCATAACCCTGTATCAAACTTTATGCACATTTTAGACACATTTACTAATGGGAAATATTATTTTATCTAGTTTATATAATCACTTAGTAGTGTTGAAATATTTGAATAGTTCTAAGCGATGCAACAAAAACGTAGATAATCTTTGACAAACAATTTTAAGAAGTTAATGTGTAGTATTTCAAATGAAAAAAATGTAAATGAATTCCGCATTTGACAAATGCAACACGAAACACTGAGCAAGTTTTACCTTTTTTTTAGGTTGGACAATATTCTCTTCCTCCTCAACATTGTAATTGTATGACGTCACAAACGCACTTGACAATTCGAACATACTGTGGAAAATAATGTTTTGGGTATATTTGCACAACTCGCTTCGAAGAATATTTATAACATTCTTTGCACGAATCATAAATCCGCAAGTAGAGACAACTATAAATACAACAGAAACCGGCTCAATGAGAAATTAGACTGAAAAAATGTACACTACCGTCCATATTAGTTCAGACAGCTAGTGAAATTCTCTCTTACAAAAAATAATATAATTGCGTTTAAATATAAATAATATATTTACATTAGGTCCTTTACGTAATTCCTGGAATAATCCGTACCGCCATAAATACAATTATTTTTGAGATAATATTACAAGCACAACACTTGCGAAACTTACCTGCCCTCATCCTAAAGAGTCTTGCGTACAGAAATATGCATTAGTTTTCAAATAAACTTGCTAGCGTATGCATCACGGATAAGATCGTATTTTTTATGTGAACTTAAAATGCCGAAAGGAAAACCAACGTTCTGTAATTATTGCTTATCATCAAGAAGGTTATTCAGTGCGACAAATTTCCGAAAATACACATGTTAATAAATCGATTAGTAGTGATACCATTCGACGACATCAACAGTTTAAGAGATCCGGCACGTTCAGGTCGTACGCGAATAACATCTCACGCCGACGATGAGCGTATAAAATTGCTGAGTAAACGAAATAGGAGACTAACAACACCCAAAATCGCCGCAGAAATGAATCGCGATCATCCAAGAAAAATTTCTGTTACTACGGTGAAATGAAAATTAAACGCGGCAAATCATCACGGCCGCATTGCTGTAAGAAGTCAGCAAGACAACAATGGGTAGAAACACGCAGGTATTGGACACTGGATCACTGGAAAAGGGTCTTATAGACTGATAATCAAAGTTTGAACTGTTTGGACAGTCAACGCGTGTTTTTGTAAGAGCGAGTGGTCAAAGAATGCTGCGGGATTGTATAGTGTCAACCGTCACACAAGGAAGAAGTTCTATGCTTGTTTGAGGTTGTTTTTGCTACGTTGGTATAGGGAACTTGAAGCGAATCGGGGGTATCTTGCGAAATGAGGGTTATTTAGAAATTTTGTAAGAAAAGGCAATATCATTGGGGCTACGCATAATCGGCGAAAATTTTGTGTTTATGCAGGTCAACGATCCCAAACACTCAGTAGTAATATGTAAGAATTTTTTAAATAGCGCCCTAAACAATAATGACATGGCCACTGCAAAGCCCCAACCTAAACCCCATACAATTGTTTTGAAATTAATTGGACAGGAGGGTCCGAAAAGTGTGTCCTGCCTCAACCAATCACTTGTAGAGCATATTGCAAGAAAAATGGAATAGTATACTGAATAGAGTCCTTGAAAAACTCGTGAAACGGATTTTGATTATTATACTTTATAAACATCTATAAACAATAATGCAATAAAAATTTTAAGTTTTGACATAAATTAGTTTTAACTGTTTTCCCTTTTTCTCTAATATCGATGGTAGCGTATATAAGTTACTATAGCAGCGTGAAAAACATTTTTCAATCCTTAATGTTCAGAATTGAATTCATGGAATGCATCTTTAAAAATATGCTCTTATAAATATTTTTATTGGCTTGAAGTGTTCCCATTCGTATAACCAGGTCTGGAACTCATTGTAAGGAATTACTATTGAACAACTAAGAGGCTGATTTGGACAGAAAGTGAAACGAGCCTACTAGTATCCTCTTTTAGAAAAACTTTCTTAATTCAATAATAATTCTTTCATCTTTTTTATAGTAAGTGGTGACTTTTGATTTCAAAATCCTAATATGCATAAACTAGGAATTCGTGATGCATTGAAGATATTATAAGACCAGAACCATCAAAAATTGCAACTTCGCAAATTATCAATAAAACTAATGGTATTACTTTAAACGGCCGAAGAATTGACATTCAAGAAAATAGCATCGTAAGTATACTGACTAAACTGCTACTATACTTGACTATACTTGTTTTATTAGTCCTAAAAGAGACTTGAAAATTTATAATAACAAATATCTACGAACAATTAAAAAAGGTTTCTTTCCATGAAATACTTTGTAATTAATTTATGAGATGTTGGTTATAAACTGTAACACAAGTATAGCTTATTTTAATACGGATCTTAAAATTTATAATCGCAAATTGTAGCTGGATTACAAGTGGTGGTAATCGTAAAAATGTAATCTAAAATACAATACAAAATATATATGAAAATATGTAACATTAGAATCGAGGGGGGAAATTTTATTTATTTGTTTAAAAACATTCTAATAGTCCGTCATTATATATACTTAATGTTTAATAATAATTAAAAGCAATGAAATTTCACGGAATGTTTCTATATTTCATCTTATATTTATTAGAACCTACAATATTTCTAGACGGAATTTAAACAACTACTTATTAAATTTTGAGGCAAAGTTAAATAACTACAATCTTAGACTAATTGAACCATAAGAAAGGTTCATCATTTTGGATAGAAGCCCGTTTCAAACCTAATCAATATAATAATGTACTTACTTTATATTATCCATTCTATCTAGTGTTGAACCTAATAATATTGGGTCTGGGAAAAAGTTCGTGGCGTTTTTTCAGTAAAATTCAACTGGTCCCCGCATGGCGCGTGGACGAATTCATTTAAACCGAATATGCTCCATTATTATCGACAATGTTTCGCCATTTTTTTGGTAGATCCATGATCCCATCGGTGAAAAACTTCTGTGGTTTCTGGTCGAAAAACTGAATCAAGTAGTTTTCACAGGCTTCTTTTGAAACCAACTTAATTCCATTGTGAGAGTTCTGCAGAGATCGAAACAGATGATAATCAGAGGGTGCTATATCCGGACTGTAAGGTGGGTGCATCAAAACTTCCCAACCAAACTCTCTCAATTTTTGACGGGTCATCAAAGAAGTGTGTGGTCGGGCGTTGTCATGATGGAAGACAACACCTTTCCTATTAATCAATTCGGGCCGTTTTCTTTCAATCGCCTGGCGTAATCTCTCTAGTTGTACACAGTAGAGTTGAGAATCAATCGTCTGACCAGTTGGAAGTAGCTCGTAGTGGACGATTCCCCTCCAGTCCCACCATACACACAGCATCACTTTTTTTGGCGTCAATGTTGGCTTAGCGAACGCTTGTGACGGCTCACCATCCTTTATCCACGATCTTTTACGCTTCCGATTATCGTACGTAATCCATTTTTCATCTCCGGTTATTAAACGTTTCAGAAACGGCTCGATTTCATTCCGTTTCAGCAGCGCATCGCAGATGTTAATTCGGTCAATCATGTTTTTCACGCTCAACTCATGAGGAACCCATACGTCAAGCTTTTTTTTGTAACCAGCTTTGTGTAAATGGTTCAAAACAGTTTTGTGGTCAATGCCTAGCTCCATGCCAATATCGACACTGCTGATATGCTTATCTTGTTGGACTTTTTCAAGAATTTCATCAGATTTTTCAGTGATTGGACGACCGGAGCGTGACTCATCTTTCACATTGAAATTTCCAGAACGAAAGCGAGCGAACCATTTCCGCGCAACAGATTTTGATAAAGTACCTTCACCGTACACAGCACAAATTTTATCACAAGCCTGCGCAGCGTTCTTCCCCTTATCGTAATAATATTGCAAATATAGCGAAATTTCTCATTATTCTTCTCCATTTTCAAGTGCGAATAACTTTCCAACCACTGCACCGATTACAATGTTTCTACGCTCAAACTAACGTTCGGAAGGTCATCTAAAAAACGAGCCGTCGGTGGTGTCGCTGTGACTTGTTGTTCTTTAGTTATCGGCAACCAATGCCATCTATCGGGAAAAACGCCACGAACTTTTTCCCAGACCCAATATAATAAATAATACGATTCATAGCTAGCCAAACGTAGATATGAATATGCGCAGCTTTAACTAAGCCGCAAATTGCCATCGAATATGACGAACGTCAGATATTCCATTTGTTTTTACTAAATAAGTTTGGCTTGATTGATTCAAATTACTAAACAAAAAGAAATTTACTTACAAAGGCGAATTATAAATGTTTTTACATATTTGGACAATATTTTCTATACTCATTTGAGGGTCAGTATATATCAGGCTTAGGATAAATGTTATATTAAAAAAAAAACAACTAAAAAATTTATCTAAGATTTCATTAACAAAAACATTATTTCATGTTTACAATATCCATTTGTCAATAGAAAAATAGGGTGTTATTCCATGCACAATTAAACATTTCGATTTAAATATCACGTGACTTGTGAGTATATTATACATTTAAAATAGCAGAAGAAATAATATCCATTACAATACAATTAACTATTGGTATCACAATATTAATTCTATGTGAACAAGAAATAACAAAAACTAATAAGCGACAAATTAGTTACAATATTAAATTTACATAGGTACATATACAAAATAGGATATTAAAGCTATATTTTTTTAGTATAAGTAGTTATAACTAATCATTGGTCCTTGAATAAAAATACAGAAACCTCTTAATTCCATTTGAAAACATCCATTTTAATCTATATATTGATCATAAAATTCTTATATTTATAAAAGCAGACTACATTTAATCGTCTTTTGTACTTCAGTATTTCAAATATTCAATATTAAAAGATCTGAGCAATTGCAATATTGTTAGAAATTAATAACATTAAGAAACTCAAACGTGATTGTAATAACTTCTCATAAAATCGATAAAATACTTATTTTAAGTCAAAATTATTTATAGAGAGAATATGTTTACAGGGTTCCCACCAAAATAATAAACTAGTAATCATAACGAAACCACCATGTTCGTTTAAACGGCAATTATTAATTAGTTGGTTAGAAACATTTACTTTCATATAGTATTGGGATGTTGGTAGAATTTTTGCGACGTTTTAATTTAAAATAAATGATATCGCTGCAATAATTTGATATTTATGCATTTCTTCATTTTTATTCTGTTCATTTCCTTTGTAAACTTTTCTTAGACTTATTTAAGCTATTTATTAATAGCAATGGAAGATATACAACTTTCCACATTTGTTTACATTTGATATTATTTTAGAATTAGTGCTTCATTACTGCATATGACCATCTTCTAAATATTTTAAATTTTTACATGAACGTGCAAAGAGTAGCAGGGTGGTGGGTACTATCAACAATATATTCAAGTCAAAAGAGGTCTCGAGGGCAGCGAAATTGAGAATATATAAAACAATTGCTCGGCCAACGGTAACTTACTCGAGCAAATTATGGATTTTGAGAAAACAGATGGAAGTAAAGTTGGAGGTATGGGACTAAGATGCTAGGAGGAATGAAGACAGAAGATGAGTAGAGGCGAAGAACGACCAAGGAAGTTCAGGAAATTTATGATGACCTATCCATATCGGCTTTCGTAAGAGCACAGAGATGGCTGGGACACATCAGCCGCATGCCGGGAAAAAAACACGCGAGGAGGATGCTGGAGGAGGGGACTGGTGGGAAGAAGAGGAAGGGACGTGCAAAGAAAAGATGGCTGGATGCGGTAGTGAGTGATGTGGGGAGAGTGGGAGAGAAAGATTGGAGAAACAGGGCGGGAGGTAGAGACAAATGGAGGAAAATTGTGAAAAAGTTGAGAAAATGTAATGGATGTATGTTTTGAATAATGATGAATGTAATATGAAATAAGCCATGGGCTTAAAGGCATGTAGAGCTGACATATATATTACATGAACGTAAGAAATGTTTGATTTTAACGATGAATTATTGCACTTTTATTGATAACAATTATTAATTTTATTGATTACATTATAGATAGTATACAATAAATGAAAGGCCATATTGGTCTAGTGGGTGTCACTAGACTATAAATTTTATGACCAGTTTCTAAACCTAGTACAGCCTATATTTTTGCTAACCCAATTTAACTCGGACGGGCAAATATAGGTATTTGAAGATAAAAGCACGAGTCATTTAAAAATTAATACATCGCTTGAAATACATGTATTGGGATTTTCGAAAGGGATGCGAGAGGAAGAGCCAAAATATGGGCAACCGATTAATAAGACGATGGGTTTGCTTGTATACTTTGGTGACGAACTCGTTTATTATTCAGGTTTGTTCCAATTCGTGGTTAACTATTCGAACTAGGCAATTATGGAATTCAGAATTCCACGAATTATTAGTATTACGTTCGTAGTGTATACCTCAAATTCTGTTCTGAACTATAAGACTTATAAGCAAAAGAAACAATAATATTTACACACATAACAATTATTTACTCATACGAATATTAATAATGACATAATTATGAAAGACAGTGGTTTCAAATCGTCAATTTAGTACATAAGTTTTTTCGTACTTATACTTAGATTTGTTAGAAATAAATTTGCTTTTCTTTTTTTCTTTCCCAAACAAATTAATATCCAGAAACTCGACTTTCCGTTGGCTCCCAAGGCCACCTGACCTGACTGCACCAAACTTTTTTTATGGGGTTATGTCAAGCAAGAGGTGTACAAAACGAAACCAAGGAATTTGACTGAATTGAAGCAGTCCATTAAAACAATAATTGAGGCCATCTCGACTTCAACCCTTCAGGCCGCAATGAATAATTTTCTGATCAGGTGTCGCATATGCGTGGAAGAGCATGGAGGTCATTTACGGTTTATCATCTTTAAAAACAATTAGTTATAGAAAATTATATTGAATTTTCTATACAATAAAAAAAATAAATGAAATGTGTACATTGATTAAAAAAAAGTTTTGAATTTCTTATTGTAGCACAATTGGTGCACCACCCGTTATAACGAAAACCGTAGTAAATACTACTCCGTCCGGTTTCAAACGACTCCCTTTGCCGTTATACCCTTTCCAACAGCCCTTAATATGTAATTTGCAAAAAGCTACAAAAATTTTTAAAAATGCTGTTAATTTCGTTTTAGTATAGAATAACTAACTAATTTACTAAAATCTGATATATCCCTTAAAAAAAAAACTATCTGCTTCTGGGCTTCCGGGCTGGAACCGCGTTATTTCTATATCTGCCGACGTTTCGTACCTATTTGTATGGGACATTTTCAGGGCTGAACTACTGTACTGAAACTGGTGTAAGTCGATGGCGGACAGGTTTATATATAGGTAATGGGTCAATGGAGCGTTACGGTTGCGTTTGGGTAGTTTGGAGATGCAGGATTGCCAGGCGTTGTGTAGGGGGAAGCCATCATCGCAGTTAAGGTTATTGGGGTGCTTAGAGATCTCTATAGTTTCACGGATTTTGCGACCATAGTAATGGTTAGTGCGGGATAGGATCTTGGTCGTCGGCAGATATACAAGTGACGCTGTTACAGCCCGGAAGCTCAGAAGCAGATAGCATGGACTACGACCGCGGAAGTCTACGTACCCTTAAAAATAAATTTGACTTTAAATAATCGATGCTCTTAGTATAATTTTAAGACGATTGTCTACAGGTTGATATATGAAAGCGATCTACGGAAACGGCATACGTTTGCGTTTAGATTAAAAAATTCCTTACTTTTAATTTAAATGTTCAGCTTCATATTTGGAAACATTTTGCATTTGCCCAATAATCATTAATTTAGAGCGACAGTTCGCTTAACAGTTTCTAATTCAATGTCGCACAACATCAAATTAGACATAATTCAGAGAATTTCAATTTTTATAATATAGATTCATTATAGGACATATGTATAATAATATCCATACATATTTTGACTGGCCTCTTAAATGGTAATAAAATTAATTAATTAGATTGGACGTACATTTGATATTCAACACAAAAATTTCCTTTGTCACTTACTCACTAATTTCATTACCAACCATATAGATATGTTTCATAAAAAGAAATGGATGTATTCAAAAGTACTATTTGCTTAACTACTTTTTTGTTTGTTAAATACTATTAATAAAACAACTTATAATTGGTTATATACATATAACGAGGTTATGTTCATATCTAATAAACTAATAAAATAGCTGTATTTGAGGTTAATTCCAGTAAATATGTATTAAAGATCCTTTTGAAGGCCTACTGTTTTATTATTTAAGTAAGGTTTGCATATCCTTTTAATGTCAATTAATTAATAATAATTAGAACTAGTGGTCCCATACTGTTCTTATTTATTTCTTATAATAAATATATTCCGCCAAAATATCAAAGAAATATAACAAGTTTATTTTATTTTACATTTTAAATGTCGAATATTATAAAAAATAAAGAAAATCTTTTTATTGTATTACATTTTAATTACGAATATACTTTAACATTTTAAAAATCTGGTGACATTCACATATTTACCTTTTTTTTATAAATACTTTTGATTGTTTTCTTAAAATTTGACTAACTGCCATAATTATTGAAATAACTTATCACAGACTTTTTTAATATATATGCACCTTTAAGGATAGAATGAAACCAGCTTTTTTCAAACAAAAATAGCCTTAACAAATATGTACAATGAGGTAAAAATGTTGAAACAATACTTAACAAAAAATGTCACTATAAATTCATTTTTATATAATAACATTAGAGGTAACCACGGAGAACAGGGATGTTACCGCCACCTGTGACGCAGTCTAAAAGCACCAAAGTCGTTTGTATATTGTATACAACAAAATATTGACCAACGCTAGTCTGATATATTTAAAAATATTACCTTTATATGCGCAGTAAAAATAAAATCGCCGAGGCAGCGTTTTGTCGAAATAGTGTTTTCCAATAAGCATGTCACATCTTTAGTATATGAAAGTGAAAACTTAGCTTGTAATGTAAATATCAAACCTTGATAATCGTGTTCAGTGCATTATAACAAGTAACAAGTCAACAGTGGGTAAAAACTAAATAGTTTTTATCCGCAAAACGCGTGCTCGATTCGCCAGATGTTTTCAGTGTTGTGAAAAGTTTATCGATAGACCGGAAACGTTAAAATGACTTATCGTTGCAGAGAAGTCGTCTGTGCGTCGTTGATCCACCCGATTAGAGTAAAAGTCTTTACTGTAAATTAGTGTTAGAAATGAATCGAACGTCTCTATTTCACGTTTTTCTCACGAACTCGGGCTTTTCTAAGACGACTATGTGGAGAATTCTGATCTTCTTCTGAAGGTATATAAAGTTCTATTAACTCAGTCTGGTGATTATTATTTGCCCTGATCTTTCTTGAAGCAGGCTCTAAAACTGTTGGAAATCGTTCCAAATTTAGGTTTTTAAATAAACATACTCTCTGATTTGGGTTGGCGGAAATCCTAAACAGATTCACAAATGTGAGTAGTAACATAGATGTAGAATATCTTTGGCCCAAAGTAATAAATGTTTTCTTTGAACCAGATAGTGCGACTTGTCACGCAGCGTGTCAAACAAAAGATTTATTGCAATAGTTTCCTGGACGCTTCATGTCGAAAATGTGAATTGATCATCAAGCTAACCCTTGGATTTTTTGTATGGGGCTATTAGAAATCAATGGTCTAGAATGCATTCAACTAGACAAAGTCGAGGAGTACATTTAAATGATATTATTATTAAATCTAATGAAAAATACAAAATTATTGCTTGTAATTTTGTCTCATTTCAAAATTATAACATGCTTATTGAAAAACCTGTACATTGGGGGTGCTTCATTTCAATTAATAGTATAAAATTATGCCCGATGTAGTTAAAACCAATTTTGTTTTAACATAATCGTATTTAGTCGTTGTTTGGTAAATTCTTCTTTATCATATAAAATTTAATATTCGATTAATATTTCCGTAAGCAAAAATATTGAAAAAAGTATTGGTAATAAGCATATAATTTTTCGAACCAGGGATTTGGAGATTTCTTATTATTTAAACAAACAATTACGAAAATTACAAAATGGCAATTATTCAAATTTGAGCTCATTTGCAGAACGCTAGCATTCCAATTAAGAAACAAATTAATAAATAAACGACTTTAGGAAAAAATTGGTAAATGTAGAAGCTAGTGGAAAGTGAAATGGAAATCATAAGTAAAATATAGAAAAATTAATATAAGGGTAACATAAAGGTACATTTAATAGATTAAAAACATATGACATGCATGTGTGTACATACACACGTTTATATGAATTCTTTTGTGAATCTATAATATTCCAGATGTCTCTTTCATTCGAGTTGAATAATAATATCTACATACAATACCCTAAAAGATACTCAAAGTTACTTTCTCCACCCAGTCAAATATGTTGGCTTTTAAAACGCAATAGTCTAATGGATACATGATGAAAAGTGCTTTTACGAAGTAGTGATTTTCATGGTAGAACGTATGATTATTAGATTATGCTTGCAATATAATTAAATTCAGAATTTTGGAAAATTACTATACAATTTTGTTCTAATTATATGTAATAAAAACAATTCTAATCAGGATTCTGTTTTCACGCTACTAGTTACAGTGAAGAAGACTATAACCAAATATCTTCCCTGACTATACAGTTCATCAAACCATAAAAATATTCAATATAAATCGGTTGAAGACATGATGTAATATCATAAATCAAATTGTTAAAAAAGCAACTGATTATGATGAATCAAAAAAAATTTCAGTCACAGGTAGCCATATACATGCCATCATAAACATCAATTATGAAAAGCATAAATAATTTTAATTTTCTCAGTGATGTGGAACTGCTGAAGCTTTGATAAAAGACTGTAGATTCTTTTCCAAAATATATTCTAATTGCACATTCGCTAGCATTCACAAATTTATAATTTTATTCGAAACTGCAAATAAATTCATTTAAAATTCAACGGTGCAAACATACACATCTGTTTAAGAAATATGTATGTCCTTTACTTGACTGTTCTTTTTTGTTTCTAAATATGAGATTTATTACATGATAAATACTAATGCAAAATATACTATATTTTGCTTTCAAAGTTTATTTTTGATACTTTTAATTGCACTCGAATAATAAGCGTCAGCAAAAATGTAAGTAATTTTATGACTTTTATTAATACATATATGGAACATTGGTTTAACCCCACTCACTCCACTTTAAGACGTTTAAGTAGGTAAATAGATCAGAGGTAAGGTGAAAGGTTTTGGAGTGTTAAAAAGACGGAATGTCGATTGAAATACAATAGAGTACATTAGAATACCTAGATAATGTGCTTAGAAAGCAACTTTAGAAGACTTAATAAAGATAAATAGGGAATATGCATGTGTCGGTTTTATCGTCAAATATATTTTTATCGAATAAGTTACATAGCCAAATACCTATTGAAATGAAATAGGATCTATTCTGAGTGGGAGTATTGTATAAATTTAAACTGAAATTTAAATTATTAAACTTCCATGTATTTCTGAGCGCGTTCATTTAGTTGCGTGACGTCATATGATCCATTTACAAATTTTATTCCCTGTCAAGTCTGTTAATTTAATCGCAGAAAAACTGTTTTTCACCAGAAATACTCCCTTTTGATACATTGAAGTGTTTAAGTGTTTATACTCAACATTAACAAGAACACGCCGTATCAAAAATATAGATACTCCTACATCACAATATGGGTGTGGGCAGACTGCTGACGTTAATTTGTTTTCCCACCAGAAATTCAAAATTACATTTCTAAAAACAAATTTCTCATAAAAACTAATATCTGCAACGATATTTTATATAGTACGGGCAATTGTAAGAGCTGGAGAATCTAAATGTATTGAAAATAAAAATTGTGCATGGCCCTTTTGCAACCATATACATATACTTTAAATATTGTTAATATTCGATACTAAAAGAGATGTTATTGCTTTAATAAAACTGTTCAAATTAACTAAAGCATGTGATAATACCACAAGATTAATTTGTTACTTTTATACTGAAATAAATGTAGCTAGAAGATTTAGTTTGAACAATATTAGATATACAATATAAACTATTCGATGTTGTCTTCAATGATAGACATTTAAGGTGGGTGGAAATTACCAGATATAAGATACGGTGGTGGATAAAAAAATAGGTGTGAAGTAATTTTTAGTCCATTATGTTATATATTACATCTCCTCATTTAATACAAATGACTACTGTTGGTGTTTTGGATAAATACGTTAATTGCATGTTCTCATACTGTAAAGAATATAAGGGAATTACCCGAATAATGTGAATGAAACCTCTTCAAATGGTTAGATTGAGTAGGTGTATGTTTAAAAAACAAAAAATAGTATTAAGTAACATTAATATTTTATAACGGAAAATATATGACAAAAACAACAATAATATAAAATAAAAAAACAGATAAAATCAGCAGGAAACATTATACTAAAAATGAAACAGTTATATAAAGAAAGGGACACGTAAAAAGTAATTTTAAAACTTATAAAACGTTCTGAGAATATAAATAACGTATTAAAACCACGAAAATATTCTGAAAATAGAAGCAGGCCTATAATAACTATTTCAAAAACAGATCGTTATATAGTAAGATTAGGGAAGCTATACCCTTTTATAACATTCGTAAACATTTTAACAAGTATTGGTAGCCTGATACAAGTAGAAACTTGTAAAACTACCCCAAAACAGACCTAGAAATGTTAAATTAAAAGGCAATTCTTCAAAATTTTGAATTTATTTATTAAAAATTGCTGCTGAATGGTCAATTTTTAAATTAACCCAAAATATTCTCTTTTGTTAAGGCTTTGTTATTTTTCTTTCATTATTTTATTAAAATGTTTCTTAAAATACTTGAATTAATTTAATAATTTCTTCTTTACTTGTGTTACTCCTTAAAAGATTATACAAATATTTAGGGTGCGTCATTTAAGTTGTGAGCTACTGTAATTCACTAATTATCTTATTTTCAAAATTAAAGGAACGCATTTATTTAAAAAAATTAAGAGTTTTAATTCAAGACACTTAAACATTCTGTCTTAGTAAATGCAATTATAAAAATAAATTTTTTAATATTTTATAGTTACGACACATTTACTAGCGTAAATAAATAAATTATCGTAACTTGAAAAATGTATATTTTTAATCAATTTTATATACAGGGCGGAGCAGAGAAAACACATGTTTTTCGAACTACTAGCACGCGGCGACGTGAGGGGGTATTGTCCTTGAATGAATGTTTGCAGACTGCCCATACAACGCAGTTTCAGTTGCTATGGAGCGTTGGAGCGTAGAGCATCGCGTGTTCTTTGTCGAGCAGTACTTTAGAAACAATGATTCCGTAGTCACAGTGCAACGTCTTTTTCCGTCAAAACTGTAGTGTTGGACGACGAAGTGCAGTGCCTGATCGAAATACTGTACTCCGATGGGTTGTAGCATTTAGAAGTACTGATCTGTGATGAAAAAGCAACCACCTGGTCTTCCCCGTTCAGTACGAACTTTGGAAAATGTAGAACGAGTGAGAACGGCAGTTGTTGCTAGTCTGAAACGATCGACTAGACGACAGGCTGTAGCGCTGGGTATGTCACGTCGTTCGCTTCATCGCATCTTACATGATGATCTTAAGTTTTACCCGTACAAGTTAGTGATTGTCTAGCAGCTTAGTGAAGGGGATTTTGTGCAACGCAGAGAGTTTTGTCGCGTAATGGACGAAATTTTTAGGAAGATGCAGATGCTACAGTCCTCATGAGTGATGAAGCACATTTTCATCTAGACGGTTACGTCAATGTTCAAAATTGTCGGTTTCGGGCGTCTGAGAACCCACATCAATTGCACCAAAGACCTCTCCACAGTTTGAAAGTAACATTGTGGTGCTGCATTTCAAAGATGGGAATTGTTGGACCCTATTTTTTGAAGAGGAAGGAACTACAGTTACTGTGACATCAGCGCGCTACGTTGAAATGCTAAACAACTTTCTTCATCCAGAACTTGAAAGGCGTCAAGTGAATATGAGAGAAATATGGTTTCAGCAGGACGGTGCCACAGCTCACACGGCGAGAGCATCCATGGAAGTGGTTCGACAAATGTTCCCAGGACATGTTATTTCGAGAAATGGTGATGTTCACTGGCCCCCTCGCTCACCCGATTTGTCGATAAGCGACTTCTTTTTGTGGGGATATTTGAAATCTAGAGTCTACATGAACAAGCCTCGCACAATCAATGACCTGAAGAATTCCATTCGTCAAGTAATTGAAGCCGTGCCGAATGAAATGTTGGAGAGAGCCGTCCGTAACTTTCAGAAGAGGAGCCAAATTTGTATCCAGCAAGAAGGACGTCATCTCCAAGACATTATTTTTCGAACCTAATTAAAGTATGTATATTTCAAAACTGCATTAAAAAATCTATCACTTAATGCTTGTTTTTATTAATTTTATCGAACCGTTTCCCAGTCATTCAATAGTGAAAAACATGAGTTTTCTCTGCTCCCCCCTGTAGAAAACATATGACCATATTACCAATGTAAATATTATAGATAATTCTAGCACCTCAATTTGTTTTACAGATATTTTCTCGCACCTGTCGCCTACACCATTTAAGATTAATGAGTATATAATAAAGAACTATGTTTGTAAAAAAATATATACAAAATTCTACAGTTTCTTAAGAAAAAAACTTATCTGCCATTGAGTTTTTCGTTAACCTTTTCTTTGCTGTAAAACTGATGAAAATTAATTTAAAAAACTGATTTTAATTCATATAATAGCAATTGTATATGAAATTTTAAATAATTAATATTCATAATTGTTAAATAGTAACCAATAGATAGCATAACAAGAAGGTATAAACACTGCAGCAAGCATATTATAATCTATAAAGTCGAAACACAATTAGATGCGAGGAATATCAAGTTGGGGATAGTGCAAATGAAGACGTTGAGTAGCTGCCAAGATTCACAACGACGACATACGATAAAAATACGAAGTTACAAACGTAATATGAAGCGATTAACAAAGAAAATAACGATATCTTCAGAGGATGGGCAGAATAAGAGTAAGCTGTAATAACATTTGAAAAACAACACCTACATTTCGTCGACTAATTGGCAGGCAGATGGATAAAAAAATGGAAAGATATCCGCCCCATATCTCCCCCATTTCGGAAAAAACATAAACCTCACAGTCATTAGATCTTAATAAATTAATAATAATGTTGTAAAATTATAAACAAAAATAATTTATTATTAACAAAGAAGTTAATTATTCAAACGAATATCACGCGAGTTACATAAAGACTAAGGCATTTTAAAAAGTCACAGAAGCAAATAAAACAAGTATCTGCCATATTTTCTAATATCTGTCTGGAATGTACCCTAAGAACAATAGAGCAAAAAACGAAATGAGAATTATTCGAGTATTAATATTTTAGTAATTTTGCCATTACATCCATAGATCCAAATTAAAATGTACATGTTTTTTTCTAGTGCCATAGTAATTTCCCTATTATAATAATTAATTGCATATTTTCATTGAGTATTATTGATTGTTAAAATAATTATTGTCACCCACAAAATATATAAATCTCTCCATTTAAAAAATAAAATACCCCCGAAAAAATAAATAAATATTAAGTACTTAATAATGCTATAACTCAGTAATTGTATTACTGTTTTGGCTTCTGTGATGTAGGCCATCTCCTTCTGCTGATATCCCATTAGAATCGAACACATCCGTATAGACACTATCCCCTGACATAACGGATTCTCTATTTCCTGAAATGAAACATATATGATTTGTAAATAAAGTAACGTTGCCGGCTAAACTCAAATTATACAAACTCGTCATGAAAAGGGGGCAATTATTTTAATAACAAGTACATTTCAGCATAGAGAAGAATATCGCTTCTACCTTTTAAAATAAAAGTTCTGGCGATATCAAAAAGTATTCGGAACCTATGTATATACGTATACAACCAAAAAAAATATTTGCCGACGTGTATTTTTGTAAAGATTTGCTACATTTAATTGTGCTCCTCATTTTCCAAAAATAAAAGTAACATAGCTCATTGGATAATACTCAAAAACATCTGGTTTTTTTGGTTTCCTTAATGAAGTTTTAGATTTATGTGAATATGAAAAAATAAAAGAGGAGCAAATGTAATAAAATTTTGAAGTATAATTATCCTCTATCTGCTTCTGGGTTTCCGAGCTGGAACCGTGTCACTTGTATATCTGCCGACATTTTGTACCCATTTGTATGGGACATCTTCAGGGCTGAACTATTGCACTGAAACTGAAGTGACGCGGTTCCAGCCCGGAAACACAGAAGCAGATAGCATGGACCACGACCGCGGAAGTCTACGTACCAGATTATAATTATCCTCAGTAATACAAATGCAATGTAATGGTGTCAACGTTCTTAGTTTCATTATGTTCTTATATTAATAAACATCTGATTGCCGACAAAGTTATGATTCCGACGCGTTTCGCCCAATTCCAGAGCTCCTCAGGTAGTCTGAACCCTTTTGGCAATTGTAAGCACAATGTAGTCGTGCATAATAAAAATTGTATAATAAGATGGAAGTGTTCTGAATATAGCAGTTAAAATGTGACATTAGTACTGACTTTGATTCGAGAGATGAACGTAGAATTCTCTCTCACTGTACTATCTTCATGTTATTATTAGAGACGCCTAACTTCTCATTCGCAGCAGTGTTGTCGAATATGCGCCAATAAATGTTGAAATTTATTTAATATTGCAAATGTTCAATCGTGCATACGATTAAACAATCGTACATATATACATATGTATACATATTCGCTGCACTATTTATGACACTGAAATACTTCTAAACGATGTTATTAGCTGGTTTTCAACGATTAAGCATCCGCAATATTAAATAAATTTTAACATTTACTTCAAAAATTATTTGAAAAAATTTTCTTTTACGCGGAAAATGACCGTTCAACATCCAGTGACACGTAATGTGGCAAGTATGAGTAATATTAGATTATAGGGCTCTCGGCGATGTTGGACAGAAGTTCTCGAAAGAATCGGCGTCTCAACGTTCCGATGGCATCTCAGTCATCTTTTTCAGGAGTTGTTTGAAGCGTCAACTTGAAATTGGCTGTGACTGCTCCTCCCGCTGCTTTACATACTGGCTCCTCGTAACTCTTCGGGTTACGTCGGTTTTGGTTTCGATGTAATGGGATGTTAATTAGTTTTTAATGCGTTCTGAAGCATTCGTTCCTGGTTTAATGGGATTATAATGACGTGTTATTAAAAGTGGATTAATGTTAATGGGTTGTTTGTTTGCGGAAATTTGACAGGATTGTTTTATGATAAGTCTCCAGAGGGAAGAAATGCGCAAACCGTCGTTCCTAGAATTCAAGGTGCTTCCTCGTTTTTCAATCTCTATTACCTCTCTGTATGTTCTTGCTCGGGAATTTTATCTAGATACTATTGTCCTTATATTCTGGAAATCTATTGTATGTCCTGTTGTGATGACATGTTGTGCTAGTATCGACGTAGTAGTTTTGTTTCATACGTCCACAGCAAATTCCTGCATGCGTGCTGAGATTCTGCGATTGATTTGGCCTATGTAGGTACCATGACATTCCTTACAAGGTATTTTATACACGCCTTGATTTTCCCACTTTATTTTAACCTTCGGATTTCTTAGCATTGATGCTACGGTGTGCGTTGCTTTAAAAACAGGTCTTATGTTCCGGTGTCGGAGCATATGCCCTAGTTTGTCCGCTGTACCTTTTACATAGGATAGGACCACTGTAGATGCCCATGTGTTGTCATCCTCGAGACTTTGCTTAGGCATAGTTGTTTGGAACACTTTTTGTATCATCCAGTTATCGAAATCGTTTAAGAGAAGTTTATTAGATAAACTTCTCTTAAACATTTTATCTAACAGTCTCACTTATTACAGGCATTTAAATAATGTACTGCAATAAAAATCGCCTTCTACAATGTCATCAGAAGAGTGTCTATCGACAAGACTCGTACAAGGAAGTTTAAACAATATTAAATAAAACACTGGAATTAGGAGTTTCACGGAAGTAAAAGAAACTTATAGAATATAATGAAATAAATAATTATATCAACCAATACTTACTTTTGATTAGCCTGCTCTTGGCCTGCTCCTTCTCATATTTGATTATTGTCTCATTAGTCTTGAAGGCTTCCCGTTTGATTTGATCACCCAATCTTCTCGATACATCCGGTATAACCCATTCTATAGTTGTCATAATGAAGGCAACTAGATTTTGATATACAACAACAAAAGCTAATCTTGCCGCTAATATATGCCAATATTCAGCAGGTCGTTTATATTTGTGCATATGATCTGGAGGATTTCTATACTCTGCATATCTGCAAACTGTAACATTCCAAGGATTGTTAATTGGAGCAGTAATATTAGGAAAATCGTTTACGTCAAAATAAGCTAAGCTATGTTCCAAATAACCTTCTTCTGTACGGTTCGGATTTATTCTAAGTCTGTAGACCAATTTTGGAATAAAATTTGAGGAAAACGCAATTATAAACGCATTTGAAACTACTGATATTTTTCCGACTACAGTCATCAACGGCATCCAAACTCCTATATCTTTTACTCTCTGAGGAACAGGTCTGCGAAAGTATTTAATGAACTTTTTAGCATCTAGTCGCATTTCAAGCATATTATTAAAAAGTGCAAACAAGGGAGCAAGTGGAAAAGCCGTTACGAATATTGTAACAAAACCGTACTGAAGTACCATTTCTAAATATTCAGTAAATAAACTTCTGTTATCCATACTGATCAATTTGAAATCTTCCGTCCATTGATTGCAACCGACAATGTCGTCACTTTGTTCATGAAGAGTTTTTAATCCTGTTCTTATTGTAATCGTATTATATATTTTGAACAGAAGCGGCAGCACCATTTCCATTACACTATTAATTGCCTGATTTCCAATCATAATAATGGTTAATTGTATAGTTAGTTCCATCAAACAACCTCCTGGGTTACACTAAAATATGAAATATTCAAAATATATCTAAAAATAAATGAAAGTGTTAGTAGTAGTTAGTTATCAGATAATAGATTCTAGTGTTCTATGGGACGAATATAAATTTAACTAAGAGCAAAGAAATAAAGAAAATTCAAAACAGGTACCAAGTAATATATTTAGCAATTTTAAGGTATGGAACTAAAACTTGGATATTGTGTGAAACAATGGAGAAAGGGTTAAGCAATGGAAATGAAATATTCTCGAAAAGTTGCGAATTACAAAAATGAGAAAAAGAGAAAATGAATACGTCAGAAGGGAACTTAACACAGTCATTAGAGGATTCGGGCAAACCTGTAACAGAAGCCTAATCAAAATCCTGAAAGAAAAATCGCGACAAGACGTAAGACCTATGATAAAAAAAGAAATAAGAAAATGTGAAAACCTTTTACAGGGAAGACCTGAAACAGGCGAAGAGATTCGAACATGCAAGTAATACAAAACTAATTATAACAGGTTATACATATACTTTTAGAAGTTTATTTATAGACATTCATTAATAATTTGTCGGGAGAATCGTAAGATGATCCGCGGAACATGGGCTATAATAACTACGAGTATCAACACTTGGTTCACAAACACTATGAGTTTTAATAGCCAGAGCAAGCGGTATTTGCTTCTCAGATCAATTTTTATGTAACACAAACTACGGAACTGCAAGAAAAAGAAACCTCAGAAATTATAAAAATGCTCTTTAAGGGGAAAATACATTTATTGGCATTAGCTGATCATCATTATACTATTTAAATACAAAACAGTTCGCCAGAAGAAGCGATATATCTTTTACCGTTGCGGATTTGTGTTCAGCACTAGAAAGTATTTTTAATAAATTGTCGTAGTGGGGTGGAAACTTTAGATATTATTTGTAGCTAACCTGCACTTTAATATACATGCAAAGTTTATAACGCAGCCATAAATTTGTGCAAACTTTAGATATTATTTGTAGCGTGAATTTGAAATCGGAAAATACGTCGGTTTCACTAAAAAGTTATATATATATATATATATATATATATATATATATATATACTGGAGTAGATGTTATAAACGTACATAGCCCTCAAAGATCTGTGCGAAATTTAAAAACAGTGAAATCAGTTAAATGATGAAACTCGTTCGTATCAGCTTTCGAAGAGTAATGTCATCTCACGGCGAAAATTGATACGAAATCCATATACAACATCAGTGACGTTTAAACAAATGTTCAATGTATCGTATTCAACAATTATTCGGGATTTGTGAATATATCGGGTGGGTAAAATTTGCTCAACGTTACTGCTTTGCTACACTACTTAATAAAAGAGCATAACTCTCGCCAAGCAAGTAGGCCCTTCCTTAGGTTTGCTTTACTACGCTATAATACTTTGAGCGTATTTTTGTATATAACTTCGTAGTGACACTATCGTGTTCACAATGAATGCAAAATATATTTAAAGATTGGAAGTGGTATTTCTATGTGTCACTCAAAATGCCTTAAAATGTATAAATCTGCGGCAAAATATTTACACCGTTCTGTTGGATTTGAAAAACAATGTGTTTGAAACGAGGAACTCTTGAGTCAACAAGATAACTTAATCACTTAAAGTTGATATATAACACCTTTCCACATTACTTTTCATATTCTGTATACGTATTTCGACAATTTAGTTATCATCGTCAGCAGGAGTGTGCGTTTTGGTTTTCGACGATACAGGTCGTGTACGGAATTTGTTTCGTGCGGGTTTTGTCGTAGTTTTACAGGTGCGGCACTATTTAATTATCTGCTGATGATGACAACTTAGTTGTCGAAATAAATATACAGAATACGAAAATTAATGGGGAAAGGGGTTATATATCAACCTTAAGTGATAAAGTTAATCAACCACAGGCCGACCCGAAATGCCAACAAGATAACGATGACCTGATTAGAAAAATCGTCGTAGCATTAAAATATTAAGTAGACGTAATATAAAAGTCAATATAATAACTATTTATCGTCAGTTACGAGAAAATAATATTAATTGGCAAAGCGTAATCGCAAAACCATTGTCATTGGAGCGACATGTTTGGAAACGTTTACTTTGGGCGCAAGAAAACGCAAATGGAATAAGTAATATTTTCAGACGAGGCATCTTTTTATGGATTTGTACAAACGCAAAGCATGGACAGTGAAAGGTGAAAAAGTTATTCAGGGGGCAGTTAAACATTCAGTTAAAATGTACGTTTGGGGATGTGTCAGTGCGTTTGCTACAAATTTAAACTCTGATAGAATGCTGCAAAAGTATAAAAAGTATCTTCTATCATTTGCGAAACAATGATTTGGAAATGACGAGTCACTGTGGGCGTTGCAAGAAGACAACTTCTCAAAACATCGGATGATATGGGAGGAAGAGAATTATATGCATGTGTTAACAATCTCCTGACGCGAACACAATCGAAAACGTGTGAGCCTTCATAAAGTAAATATTGCCCGGGCAATCTATCCTAATAATGGTAAAGCAAATAGAGAATCCTATATTTGGTGAGATGAACAAAATTTTGTTCATTACGAGATGCTGAAACTGAGAAAGGACATTAATTCATGCATGTTATCTTGACAACCTACTGTTATGAATCAAAAGAAGTTACCTCAGATGAAAATACAGACTATTTCAAGCCGACAGAACAATAACATTTTTAAACAAGTATTAGTTGCATTAAAGATGGTAAAGTTATAAAAAAATTGTGAATAAATTTGTTTTTTTTTGCTTTTTTAAAAAATACGACAAATGCAAAACACAAAGATAAACTCGGTAAGCTGTTTGTGTCCTCAGTGTGCTTATGATCGTTGCGTGGTTAAGTTGTTAAGTTACGGTTAGTCAAAGTGAGTAATTGAGGTCTTGCATTATAATTGGTTATTATTTGTTTTATTTATTATAATTAATAATGTCCAACTTAGGAGGTGGAAAAGGACTGCATTCACAAACCCGTGAAGTCGTGTTTAATGTTTTTAAGTTTTTAAAGACAATTTCAGATAACGAAATAGACATAAGAAATTGTACAAAAAGCGAATTAAAGGAATACGTAGCAAGAGCAACTGGTGTTTCAAGAGCTTCTGTCTATAATATTTTAAAAGAGGGGAACGAATATCAAGCAGAACCAGAACGAAATGAGAAAGAGAACACAGAACAACTACCAGTTTTCAAATCGCCAAAAAAGAAAAGATCGAGGAAATGTTTAGTAATGGATTCAATAGACGACATTGACCTATACCAAATAAAACATATTATTTATAATTTCCACAAGACAAA